>JAWDGP010002535.1:402500-502500 GCA_033675545.1 Elysia crispata
TCTTAAAATTTCAAAGAAATTTTATCCATCAAGACGAGCCCAAAGTATTGATTTAGAAATTAAAGCTATGTGTAGCTAATGTATAGCAAATTAGTGCTTCGATTTTTTTTTTATTTTCATGATTTAAAATACTGTATGCTCATGCCACAGATAAATATAAAACTTAATATTTCTTGCGAAAATTGTTTTAAGTTTTAACCTTTATCTTTAGGATTAAACTGAAATGTTGAAAACCTAATAAAACCACAAAAGCCCTGAAAACAATACATAGCATTGACAAGATGAGAAACAAACAATTTCACATATTTTAGTTCATATAGTGAAAATAATGCACAAATGCTATTCTTCCTCTTTCTGCTGCTTTATTTCCTCTTTTTCACGTTGTTAATAATTTTTTTTTTCTTCTTAGTCTAAACCCCTTGATTCATTATAATTTATACACATGTATTTTGTTTTTCTTCGGAATTTAATATTTCAAGTAAATGGGAGACTACAGTTTATTACCGTAAGAAAGAACTATCTAACTGGAAAAAAAGAACCGGTAAAAGACAATGACAAGTTGGTTCCTAAAAATCTAAAAGCTATGTATTTCCAGAGCTATTTCCTCCATAACTTGCGCTTTGCTTCAGGGTTCAACTATGTCTGCGTTTATCAATGAAGGAAAAATGTGTCCTAAGTTTCATCTGAAAGTTAAGATTAAAAAAAAAAAAAACTTAATTAAAAAAGAAAAAGTGTTACCAACCAATAGCTATTTCAAATACCTAAAAGTTGATCATAACATAAGAATTTTAATTCCGTTTAAAAAAATAAATAAAGAAATTCCCGAATAGCAGTATAAAAGCGACTATATTTCGCAAACATTTTCATTCCATTCACAATTATGCTGTTCTTCCTAGATTCTTGTTCATAAAGCTCGAATTCTGTATTACATAAACATCATATCTCTGAATTTCCTCAAAATATAGTTGTGCTTTACGTGTTAGCTTTCGCACTTAGCTCTGTTTCCTATTTTTCATCACCGCTTAGATTTTTTCCTCTCATCTCTTTCACACATTGGAATATAAATATGTATAAATCATTGAAGTTATCATTGTGATCATCAACTGAAAAGTGTTTTATTTAACTTATGATGATCTTGATGAAAACTGCATTAACTGAACACAGCTCGCTTAAACTGAAGGCGTCTGGGGAGCTTCTTTGTCGCTGTGCTATGGTCCCACAGGAATGAAAATGCATATGAAATAATGAGATAAACACAACAATGGGATGGAAAACCATTAATTCTAATACCGTAATAACGAATATTTCGAAAGACAAGTCAATGACCTCGTAACAATGTTGATAAGCCAGCGATCAAAATCCTCTAGGGCCAGAATCATCGAATGTCTTGAAGACCGTTCTATCATAGCAACTAGACTGAGTTATCTTGACTCCATCTAAAGGTTGGAATAGATTATACCCCCCCCTCCTCAAGAATTTGAGACAAAAAGCAACTAGCTGGCCTCATTTCTTCTTTTGTTAAAAAAAAGAAAGAAAGACTGAAAGATGAAGAACGGGGAGTTTTTGAAGAAGCGCTACAATTGGAAGGAGGGGAAAAAAAAATTCAGAAAAGGTCATCGGAAGCTTAATTTCAATAGGAAGATTTTCAATTTGCTATAAAAAGAGACTAACTCTGTGTAAAGATATTGCAGCAGTGTTCATTTGGATTTTAGTTTCAAATAAATGAAATTGCAAGACAAAGGTTTTTCTAAAAGTCGTAATTGAAATAATTTTTATTGCTAATGTTGAGACGATATTTCTCTCAAATACAAAATCATATCGCTTATGTTGTTTGTTTACAAGATACTTACACTTTTATTATGAATTAAGAAGAAAAAAAAACTTTCGATCCTACCATATCTTGTCGAAATGTTCTTCTAAACATAAAAAGCAGTGCCCTTCCCCTCACCTCCCCCTCCCTCCCCCCCCCCCCCATCTTAAAAAAAAGATTTTGAGAATAAGGCAACGCATTTTTATTGAAATAGTGCAGTTTAATATCAAAAGAAGACAAAGAAATTTATCTAAGTATCATCTGTAAAATCAGTTTGGTTTGATGCATTAAATTGTAGTCTTCTTCTACTACTACTACTACTACTACTACTACTACTACTACTACTACTACTACTACTACTACTACTACTACTACTACTACTACTACTACTACTACTACTACTACTACTACTACTACTACTACTACTACTACTACTACAGCTATTTCTACTACTACTGCTACTACTACTACTACTACTACTACTACTACTACTACTACTACTACTACTACTACTACTACTACTACTACTACTACTACTACTACTACTATTGCTGATGCTGCTCCTGCTACTACTACTACTACTACTACTACTACTACTACTACTACTACTACTACTACTACTACTACTACTACTACTACTACTACTACTACTACTACTACTACTACTACTTATATTATTTGTATCATATTCTTAAGCAAATGTATGTTATGCATGTTATTTTTTATATAATATGTATGTTATTCTTTATGCTATGTACGTCATTCTATATGTTATGTATGTATGTTCAGGCCTTCTAGCCTGCTTCTATCTTATTCTTTTTCTTGTAAAGCGCATAGAGCATTTTAATCATTTGGATATGCGCTATATAAATGCACTTTATTATTATTATTATTATTATTACTACTACTACTACTACTACTACTACTACTACTACTACTACTACTACTACTACTACTACTACTACTACTACTACTACTACTACTACTACTACTACTACTACTACTACTACTACTACTACTACTACTACTACTACTATTGCCGCGGCTAATATTGCATGTAATAATAATTGTAAGGAACAGCTTTACCAAGCTAAAGATCTTAACCGTTTGATCGATGAGTTCATAAGTTTGTCGTGCTGTGTGAGCTTGTTGGTTATCTGGCTCTACTCCAAACTGCTAACATTAGCTGAACTGTACCCTCATAGCTTGCCGATTGATACGATAATAATTATACTGATATTCTGAGGAAGATTAACAAGTTATAATTGAAATATTTTTCGAGAAATAACAGTTTCATCTGAGGCCATGCCCACCGTTGTTAAATATTAGTACATCAATATTTCTCTCTCCTTGCCATAGGCATAAGGTCGATATTTCTCAGATAATAATTATAAGTTAAACGTATATTTATCACCGCATAAAATCATGATTTCGATTTGCAGTTTTGAAAAAAAAAATGGTATCTATGACCGGATATTACATTAAATTGAGTACAACTATAGAACGAAGCAATCAGGTTTCAGGAAAACCTACATGCATTTCCGGAACCTTTTTTTTTATAGTATAGAGACACTAGATTTATCAGAGCTATAGATCTACAATGCTGTTCCACGGAATTTCACGCTACTTATTAGAAACCAGTATAATCTGAGGTTTGAGTCTTTCACTTCAGCAGACAGCCGAAGGATGATCTTAAAGAAAAATTCTATTTCCCATTTGCGAACCTAATTAATGCAGATGCCATTATTTCTTAATAATAATAATAATAATAATAATAATAATAATAATAATAATAATAATAATAATAATAATAATAATAATAATAATAATAATAATAATAATAATAATAATAATAATAATAATAATAATAATAATAATAATAATAATAATAATAATAATAATAATAATAATAATAATAATAATAATAATTATGATGATGATGATGATGATGATGATGATGATGATGATAATAATAATAATAATAATAATAATAATAATAATAATAATAATAATAATAATAATAATAATAATAATAATAATAACAAAATAACAACAACAAAAAAAAAAACCCAATAACGGCGGCAGTAACTTTATGAGTACTCAAAAAAAATTTACTATTGTTGCTATTGTTGTTGTTGTTGCTGTTTATCGCTGTTGTTATTGTTTATTGTTGATTATGATCTACAAAGATGCTTTTTCCCCCTCTCAGAATGTGAATCAGATTCTGTCTCTATATTTTACGGTTTGAAGCTGACTTTCTGCAATTTTTTTTTTCATCGCAATTTCTCTAGCGTTCCTTTTTTTTTCTGCTGGTTTAATTTCCGCCGTTTGGCCGAGTCGGCTACTGCATCCAGACCAATATCCGCCGGAACGCTGGCCATATCTCGCAGGCAGGATATCTCCAGGCTGGTTGGGTTTCTCTAAAATGTTGACTGTCAGTTGTTGCAGTGTCACACAGCCCAGGCGCTGGAGCTTTAGGGGGACCAAACGAAGAGCCAGGATTCGAATCTTGGCTTGAATTTGTTAGTGGTTAAGTGGATCTCATTTTATCAGCCTCGTTCTAAAGTTTGATAGTTTGTGACCTTAGAGGTTTTAGCTTTTTCACTTAGTACAAGTTTGTCTGTAGAGATGAAAATGAGTCTTTGGATGCCTGCTTTACATACTAATTTAGGACCTAAAAGACTAATTCTCTAGAGAAAATGCAGGTTTAGAAAGAATAAAAGATTTTCCTAGTTACATAATTTTCTTTGACATTCTGTAAGTTTCTCTACAAATATTTCTCTCTCCCACCTTTATTCTCCTTTCACTGCATATGTTAACAATCCATCCTTATATAATCACCAATATCTCTTCCTGTATTTCGGTAATGAAAGGTTGTACAAAATTTAAGTAAATTTTTAGCCCAAATTTTATACACTTTTTTTTTTTTTTTGCTTTAGCTGTCTACTCTATTTATAATAATAAAAAAAAAACAAAAAAAAAACGTCCTCTCTGCAACACAAATGAGAAGAATTTAAATTTTTCATTTTAAATCTATACACTTTAAAGCAGTTAATATGAATATGTCTGATGGGGATACATCTGTTATTGTCGTGAAGTTTGCCTTTCAACGTAGATGTCTTCCGCACCTGTTCATTAGAACAAGGAATCAATGCCTGTTGTTTATAAACCTGTTTCCGAATAACCAAAATAAAAACCAACATGCCATGTTGCACTAAAAATATATATCTCTGAATGTTATAAGGGAGTAGTCATATTAAGGCCTGGAAATACATGTAAGGCGATAAGACTAGAGAAGTCTCGGATATAGACAAAAGGGGTAGAGAACTCTTCAAAAGTAGTAAATAATAGTATGTGTAGAAGAGGTGGAATGGCTCCAGATTAAGCAGCTTTGTAAAGCCCAGATTTCAAGAGGGACAAGAGAATACATTATTACAACCAGAACATTTAATATAACCTAACAACAAGAGCACGAAAATTCGAGCGATGGCATGCGATTGGCACAACTAGGAATAGGAAATTAATATCTATCAAGCACTATCTGCTTAATACAAATTTAGAATCCAAGCATACAATATTTTCTTATAATAGACAGGCAATTGAGAAAGAAAAAGAAGGGGGGAAAAGCTAATGAAAGAGAGAGAGAGAGAGAGAGAGAGAGAGAGAGAGAGAGAGAGAGAGAGAGAGAGAGAGAGAGAGAGAGAGAGAGAGAGAGAGAGAGAGAGAGAGAGAGAGAGAGAGAGAGAGAGAGAGAGAGAGAGAGAGAGAGAGAGAGAGAGAAGGGAAAAGACAGAGCGAGAAGTACATGGAGTTCCCTTTAGTGAAGAATATAAAAAAGGTGTGGATTATGTGAAGCAAAGGCAAGGAATTCGTAAAAAGGCCGGTACTCATAAACGTTTTCAGATATGAACGGCTCATTTTAACAGGCGTGAGAGAACTGATGATCAATGCTGGCTGCGGGGTTTGATCTAGTAAAACAGGGGAACATAACAACACAAACACATACCGGCAGCGAAGAGGGGGATCAATGAATACATCATAGTATGTTGCAGTCTTTGTTTGTACAATAGAAGAAAGAGAGCTAAAAAAGCAAAGAATGGTAGATGGAGTGAGAGAGAGACAGATAAACAATCAAAGAAGAGAGAGAGAAAAAAGAGAGAGAAAGATAGATATAAATAGATAGAGCGAGAGAGAGAAAGAAAGAAAGAGAGAGAGAGAGAGAGAGAGAGAGAGAGAGAGAGAGAGAGAGAGAGAGAGAGAGAGAGAGAGAGAGAGAGAGAGAGAGAGAGAGAGAGAGAAAGAAAGAACAGTGAAAAAGCGAATAGATATTCATTTTCATTTAGGGAGAAAAAAACCGGCAAAAGTGAAATAATGAGGAGAAAGGGGAGCAAGAAAGGAAGCGAGATTGAGAGAGAAAAAAAGAGATAGAATATGGGACAGAGACTAAAAGAGGGGGAAAAAAGATATACCGAAAAGAAAAGAAAAGCAAGTTGTAGTGAGAGAGAGTGTGGGTGTGATCGTGAGAGAGAGAAAGAGAGAGAGAGAGAGAGAGAGAGAGAGAGAGAGAGAGAGAGAGAGAGAGAGAGAGAGAGAGAGAGAGAGAGAGAGAGAGAGAGAGCACGATAGATAGACTTATCGAGAGTGAAAAGAGAAAGAAGGAAAAGGAGAGAACTGAAGATAAAAGGAAAGCCAGTAACTCTGTCAGTTTGCGATATACACTGAAATTTGAAAAAAAAAATATTGAGAGGAAGGTGGGTATAAGAAGGATTAGGAATAGAAATTAACAGAGATATCGAAAGGTTGGAGAGAGAGAGAGAGAGAGAGAGAGAGAGAGAGAGAGAGAGAGAGAGAGAGAGAGAGAGAGAGAGAGAGAGAGAAAGAGAGAGAGAAAGAGAGAAAGAAAGACAGAGAGACAGAGACAGAGGCAGAAACAGAGAGAGAGACGGAGGGAGTCTGCAAAAATGAATGCGAATAATAATAATAATAATAATAATAATAATAATAATAATAATAATAATAATAATAATAATAATAATAATAATAATAATATAATAATAATAATAAAAACAACCCAGAACATAATATTAGTCCTGAAATCAAGAATTCAGTGAGACATAAGCTAAAAAACTTGTGATAAAAGTGCAAGGATAATGAAGTTCGACAAACTGGTTTGGAACAAGAAAACGTGAGCTCAGACAGATGCCAGACAACCGCAACAGAATTCAACTGGTGAGAGACGAGAGTTTGAGGGACTGAATCATACATTTAGTAGAAGAAAGTGAGAGAGAGGAAAGAGAGTAAGAGAGAGAGAGTAGGAAAAAGAGAGAGAGAGAAAGAGAGTGAGAGAGTGAATGGGTGAGTGAGTGAGTGAGAGAGAGAGAGCGAGAGAGAGAGAGAGAGAGAGAGAGAGAGAGAGAGAGAGAGAGAGAGAGAGAGAGAGAAGAGGAATAGAAGTTTCGGATAAAAAAAAAATTGTACATGAATCGAGGAAGAGTGCGGAGATTAATAAAAATATAATGTAAATCAAGAGGACAAAGCGAAGGGAGATAGAGAGCTAAGAGAAAAAGCAAGAAAAGTGAGATGGATGAATAGATAAAGGGAAGAAACGCAAAGTGAGGCAATCAAAGGAATAAAAAAAAAGACGGGAATGGGAGGTGAAAATGTAAAATAATACCAGTCTTCCGATATGTCACTTTACACTTTTTCATCCAAACTATCAAACATCCGGGTGGATTCCGCCAGATCCATCGTCATATTTTTAATGATATCATATTTCGTCTTTCAAGGATATAAAATTACGCCAAAGCATCTGCTAACGAAAAGAATGAACTGTAAAAAAAAAAAATGAAACTCGATCCAAATAAAGTTTCTTCTTTGAACCTGGCGTAATTCAAGTTCATGCTTATTGCGGGCGCTGTTATAAGAGCAGGTTCAATAATATTTTGGTGTTTTTGGAAGCTTGAAGGCGAATTTGCGAGTGACGAATAAAACTATTAAGCCATAGAAACGTCCAGAAAGAGAGAAAAGAGAAAAAAAAAAAGAAAGAAAGATTGATAAACAGAGAGAGAGAGATTGAGGAAGAGAGAGTGAGGAAGAGAGAGAGAGAGAGAGAGAGAGAGAGAGAGAGAGAGAGAGAGAGAGAGAGGAGGGGGAGGGGGAGGGGGAAGGAGGGGAAGGGGGAGCAGAGAAGCGGATGATGGGCAGACAGATGGACGGATAGGGTTGGATCAATGAGACCCAACTCTCCCACCGCATGCTGCATCCAGGAATCGAACTCAAACCCTCCTAATTGTCAGCCCAATGCTCTACCGACAGTTATATCTGACGCCATTATTGGTTTTTATCATCCTTCCAGTGTGGACGAAATGAAAAGTGAAAATGGCAGCCTTTAAGACTGCGAATCAGTTAGTAAGGGAGGGCACACACTGTTCTTCAAATTCAGGTTATTGGTATTCACTGATAATGAAGTACCGGAATTCTCTACTATTAAGAAGCAGGAGCTGAGCAGTGTGACGGGCAAATGATATCACATCTAGTTTTTTCCCTGTTGATTGCACATCCAAGCTGAATGGAAACTCAAAAAAAAAAATCCTGATCCGGGAGTAGAAAACCTCTGAACAATATGCTTTTATTATCATCAACGTTTCCTCATTGCTGGCGGATTTTGAGAGGCATTTCGTCTCGGTGATTTGATTGGACATTTGGAACTGAATAATGGCAATAACAACAACAAAAAAAATTTTTTTTTTTATTTTTCCTCTTTATTTAATACACTGAAATGCCATCATGATTTAAACCGAGAAACCACTGTATTCTGGGGATAAGAGTGTATCTGAGAAAAATGCTGATCTCATTTACACGAGATGAACTGCGAAATGCGGATTTCCGGGTACAGTGTGGCAGAGCCTTGTTTTCATTTCTCACCAGTTCTCAACCTATACCGCTGAAGCTTCAAATCGAACAGTTTCCTGGCTTAAATCTACAGGCTTTGAACTTGTTTATCCTGTGGTGTGATTGCTTGCTTCATCCTTGAATATCTGTTCCAGAATGATTCTAAATCCCGCTCTAATGATTGTGATGAAGTTTTTAGTTGTAATTCAGAAAAGACTTGACAAAAGCTTGCTTGAGAGGTTTCATTGTTTAATGCAAAACTATCTTGAGAGCAACGGGTAGAAAAAGTGTGGTGTCCATTCTGGTTCAAAACAATCGATAAAAGTAGGGAAAAGGGGAGTTGAACTGGTGAAAAAAAAGTTTAAAACCTCTTCTTTATTTGATCACAAACGATTCTCACTGTTCAATAAATAAATGTGAGGTTTGATTCCCAAGATAATAGATTCCCTTGCATGGGAGAGTAGGTAATCAAATAGAAATAGAAAGTCATTCTAACCATATCAGCAATTACTGTGGTAATTAGAAGATGCTATCACCGATTCTTTTATAAAAAAAGTTTTCTTCCTTAGATTACCAATTGTCTTCATAAAGTTATATGTAAGACATGGAATACAAATATAATGCAGAAACTTTTTTGGTCGCGAGCTAGTAGAAAGCAAATTACATGTGCGAAATGAAATCTTAAAGAATATACATGTATATTTTAGAGCAAAAATCTTTATTATAAATAATAAATGAATTTAACAAACTTAAAAGTATAAAAGGCAAAAATATAACACACATATTTTGCAACAAAAACAAAACCCCAAAAGATAGCAGATTGTGACCACAGATGTTGCAATATTGATATTCGTCAGAAGTTAAACTAAAGAAACTCTTCACATTTTGCAAGAAGTTTTAAAGAGGGCATGAGATTGATTCGATCCAGTAGTGTGGACAACAGGTTAAAGTACGAAACAATGAAAAGTGAATCGAAACCTAGAAAACTTTTTTAAGAGGCAGCAGAAAACTTAAGAATATCCATTTATGTCGAAACTGTATACAGTAGATGATGGATCGGCTTAGCATCCTTCAGGAGCGGTCTTGATCTAGGCTCACATTATTTCTTCTTTATGAGGCAGCTCTAAAGATACAATATAGTAGACGAATGATCCAGCTAAAGGAACATTAATATTACAAAATGTATGTAAGTCTAATGTAAAATAATCAATTTGAAATACATTTAAATACATTCAAATCAAGAAAACAAGAGGCAATAATTCATGAGCAGACATATAATCAACAGTTGTTTGCATGAAAGATAAGCAATTTTCCTTAAGAGAGCTAGAGCTAGTTAAAACGTTTCTCTTTTCCTTTTCGTGTTCTTCTCATTTCGTCCTTTTTGTGTTTTGTGTTCTTCTCAACTCCTCCTTGTCGCTGTTTACCTCTCCACCTCGCTATTACTCCTGGATTTTCTGATTCAAATGATTAATTCAATGGATTATTATAATTGTTTTAAAGAAAAAAAAATAAAACCTTTTCTTTAAAAATCCCGATTCACCTTTAACTGAAGCTACACCTGCGAACGAAAATAATCTATGGTTGATTTTAACGGCTGAATCGATTTTGCAAAGTCCATTAGGACATTGAAATGTGTAACATGGTATTGAGAACTAACATTTCTGCGTCAATATTTTATTTCATCAAATTACTTTCGATCAGGAAAATCAAGTTAATGGAATAATTATCTCCTGTGAGAGGATCGTTTCAAGAGAGGGAAAAGTTTTAATACTTATTGTTGCAGTGGTGTGTAGAAAGCGATGTTTAGCCCTGCGCAGCCAAGGACGCACAAATATCAAACAACATAATTAGCAAAGGAAAGAGAATCTGTACAGCGTAACTTATAAAAAAAAATATGCTCCGTTATAAGAAGATGGTGCTATTTTTTTTTTTTTTCGAAGACATCAGTTAAGTCCTGATTTTTTGTTTTCATAATTATATTAGATGACCCTCGTAGCTGAAGATGTCGTATGAACAGCCATTACAAACTTCTATCGAGTATCACAACCATTCGGACAAAACCAATAATTGAGAACATTGCTGTGCTTTGTTTCTGGACACAAGTCAGACATTTTTTTCTTTATTTTTGCCTCCTTACTCATCATTCTATTTAGGTCAATCACACAGGTGAACTCTTTTATATCGCTATGTATATTATTTATGTAGGAATGTTTGTTAGCTTGCGCTGTTTGGATATATCTATACAAAGTATGTATAGCTTTCTATTTGTCCTCCGTACTTAGAAATATTGTAAAACAAGTTAGCTGGAGGGCACTCGGGCAGCCACACCAAAACCTCAAATGTCACAGATTGATGGATGCACAACCCAGAGCTGGGCAAGTAATTCCATAATAGGTAGAGCACTAAACCGCTTTGCTAAGTACTTGAGTCAGTACGAGTGTTACATGGTTTAAACATCAGAATCCTATCCTCCTTCCTAGTTAATATCGAAGACCTCAAATATGTCCAAAACAAATTAAATGCAAAAAAGTAAGTAAATGTTTACATGCTGATGATGTTTCTGCTGCTCTACTACTACTACTACTACTACTACTACTACTACTACTACTACTACTACTACTACTACTACTACTACTACTACTACTACTACTACTACTACTACTACTACTACTACTACTACTACTACTACTACTACTACTACTACTACTACTACTACTAATACTACAACTGCTGGTGCTGCTACTACTACTACTATTAATCCTACTGCCACCACCACCACCACCACCACCACTACTACTACTACTACTACTACTACTACTACTACTACTACTACTACCACTACTACTACCACTGCTGCTGCTGCTGCTGCTGCTGCTACTACTACTACTACTACTACTACTACTACTACTACTACTACTACTACTATTACTACTGCTGCTGCTGCTGCTGCTGCTGCTGTTACTTCTACTACTTTTAATCCTACTGCTGCAACCACTACCACCACCACCACCACTACTACTACTACTACTACTACTACGACTACCACCGCTACTACTACTACTACTACTACTACTACTACTACTACTACTACTACTATACTACTACTACTACTACTACTACTACTACTACTACTACTACTACTACTACTACTACTACTACTACTACTACTACTACTACTACCACTACTACTACTGCTGCTGCTGCTGCTTATACAGCTTTTATTGCTTCTAGATATTTATGGTCACAAAATTGTGAAAATGCTTGAAAAATCGATCCTCAAAGATGTGCGTTAGTTCTGGTTCGATACAACCCAAGAGTTTGGCCGCAGGATGTCGCCCAAAAGTACTCTTAGGTTCACCAGTAGCCATAGGGCAAATATGTGAGTGTAGGGAGTGTGTGTGAGAGAGAGAGAGAGTGGCGAGAGATAGATAGATAGATAGATAGATAGAGAGAGAGAGAGAGAGAGAGAGAGAGAGAGAGAGAGAGAGAGAGAGAGAGAGAGAGAGAGATGTCCGGTGACAGGAAACATTCATTAAGTTAATGCAGGATGCGAGGGCCACAACTCGTCCTGACTTCTGTGTCACCTCGAAGACGATGACCGTCTTGTCATCAACATTGCACTAGACCTAGAGCAGGTGAAAACAAGTTTTACTACACAGTACTCGCTGATTGACACCTTGTTTTAGATCTGCATGGTGGAGGAAGAACCTTTCTAGCGTTATAGGCCTAACTAGATATTTCTCGGAGTATTGATTTTTCCACAAGGAGTAATTGGGACTCCACCTAGAGCATGGTACAGTTTACTTCCTTTTTGCGGAAACCAACCGTAAACATGAAAAGGGTGATATAGTTTGATTTTGTGGAGTTATCGGACGCTGAAATAGTCTGAATTATCTCCCGTGTTTCAGTTTCAATTCATCTCACAGATTAAAGCTCGTCTTCCCGGATTCCAAGCAGAAACCCTTGGAGTTTGGATCTGTTATCTGTGAAAGATGGAAATATGAACTTTTTCCGAGCCAGGTAGGTGATTTCTTTTACCATCTACGCTCTAGAGCTTAATTTGTTTATTCCTTTATAAGTAACAACAGTGGGTTTAAATGATTTAATATTGAAACAATATTAAAAAAAAAAAAAAAACCACTTATGCGACCGACGAACTTCCAATGAAAACGGTGAACTGAGAAGTCATACGAAGAACTTTCATAGATTTTAACCCTAGTACTGCGCACCCATTATATTAAAGCTTTGCCCTGACGTTAAAGTGCAGCAGTTGTTTTCTCTTCTCTTTGCTATTACGCCCTATACCTCTTTGGAAACCCACAAGCGTACACGCCAACATACGTTCTGTTTTAAAGGAACGAGGTGCTTTTCCTATTAGTCTCTCTCTCTCTCTCTCTCTCTCTCTCTCTCTCTCTCTCTCTCTCTCTCTCTCTCTCTCTCTCTCTCTCTCTCTTGTCCTCCTCCCTTCCATATCTATTACTTTCAGTCTCTCACCTTCTCTCTTTCTCTCTCATTCCCCAAATTCACCACTTAAGCTTCTCCCCCTCTCTCTCTCTCTCTCCCGCCCTCTCTCTCTCTCTCTCTCTCTCCCATGCATTCTGCGGGTGATGTCTTTGTCTATAACACTGAATAAAACACCGACATAAGCAGTTCTAAATAATTGTCTTATTTCTACTTTTTCTGTCTTGTTACACTTTGTTTCCTTAATCAACCTTTCTTATTCAAAGAATCTATCTCCCATTTTTCTTTTGTCTCACAGAAAGTTATCAAGCATTATTCATATCCGCAAACCCATATCTCTGTTGCAAGCCACACCCTGGACATTATGATATTGTTTGCTGGAATACTTAATTTTGTTCAATTCAATCTTCACTAAAATGGCTCTCATGTATTGAAAATGGGTTGCATTCGCAATATTTGCACACGGTCTCTCTAACCAACTGTTATTTCTGTTTTTTCTTTTCTTTTTTTCCATCAGCTCTTTTTTGGTAATGGTGGCCCGTATCTATCCCTTTCTAGCTCTAGAGATATTCGATTTTTGTTTTCTTCATGTTAAGGAAGCACAAAGTTAAGGCCCTTGTTAATATACGCAAAACAACTTGAGAATCGTAAAGTTAATGCTTTAGGCATGGCTAAAATAGATCGTAAAGTTCCTTTGCATCAATTAATACATGTACCAGCCTTTACCTTTTTGTATTACGTTTGATCGAAACTCATGACAAATGAAGTTTGCAAGGCCGGATGTCAAGGATATTTAAACAGTAAAATGATAGTTATGCCGCGGTTCAATTTATAACACCAGTAATTTGAGAAGTACAGGTATTCACAACAAATTGGTGTGTGGGATCTTTCTTTGAAGTGTCCAGGCTGATGGATGGACAGATCCTCCAAGAACTGATCCTTCAGTTGAACGTGTATCATCGAAGCCCATAATAATTTTGTGGCATATTATTGTTATTTTCATTGTGTAAAACATTCAGCTTGGGTAACTCTTCTCTGTCCCATTTAATAATTTGTTATTCATTATTTTCCGTATTCTTTTAATTTCCTGTAATAACGTGTCAAAGCGGATTTAGATCTCTTTGAACTTTGAAATATAGAGCGAAAAATTAAGTCAGCTACTCTAACATATCCAGGAAACAAATCTACTACTCTGAGATCAAAGCACTTGTTTATCTCATGTAAAGGTTATCATCTTTTACAAAAAAGTTCTGTTTTCAAGATCCGCGCATTTTGTCGGTTTTAAAAACAAAATTGGCATAGGTATTTTCATGTTTGAAGCTCATCGCATCCGATTTTAGGGGGTGGGGGGATTCTGAGTTCAAATTCTGAAGCTAAAATCGAAGCTATATAGTTTAGAAAGGATTTTGCCCTGTTTTTTCTCACCCCTTTCAAGTATAATTAAGCAGCTACATAAGGTGAGAGGAAAGCCTAGGCCGGGTTTCCTGTTGTGACCTGAGCGCAAACGCTATTTGGACTCATTACGCCTCCGAAAGGGTCTATAATTTACATTTAAAACTAAATTGAAGCAACTGTGGAGCTCGGTTTGCTTAGTAATTTAAAGGCAAATAAAGAGTACACTGGCAACAAAGCAGCTACAAGTAAGACATAATCTCGAAAACATAACATAGTCCCCCGCTAAGAGGGCGGAATGAGATTGGGAAATATTAATCTACGTCACCTTGATATAGTAAAAAAATAACATTTATTTCTTATATAAAAGGTCTGTTGGTCTGTTGGTACTGTTCTTCTGAAAGCAGGATAGAGGATTGTATAATTCACAGCTTCTCCTTGCATCTTATGTGAAATAGTGACTAGACCAAACAAAACTTCTGAGATGAATTCAAAATAGAGGAAAGACAATTAAAAAAACTTAGAGAGAGTTAGAGATAGATAGATAGATAGATAGATAGACAGAAAAAGAGAGAGAGAGAGTGAGAGAGAGCGAGAGAGAGAGAGAGGAGGGAGGGAGGGATAGAAAATAAAGAAGGAAAAGTAGCATGTTAATGATAATGAGTGTTGTGATAAAGAAAGAGAATTAAAAAACAGAAATGATGCTTATGTAACTCTTAATGATGGAAAAGAAAATATAAGAAAAACGAGGGGGAAAAAAAGAGAAGAGATTTATTAGCCCCTAATTACCATAGAACCTGAGTATATTAATATTGTATTCCCAGCGTTCTAATAGACACGGATTTAGGAGAATATATTAACAAACAAGATACCTGGCCAATAAGCATGATTATCACTACGGTTTGTCTTCTACCTGGCAACTGATCTTGGAAGCGTGAGTCGGTATGAAAATATCGCTGTTATACAAGCTTGCCATTCGTCTCACAGTTTATCAACGGCAGCTGCCAGCGCTTGATTATCATCATTAGGAGAGAACTATAATTCAATATCATGACGTTCAAACATTAAATACAACCCTTACTTACCATGTTGTTCTCTCCAATCATTCTAGCTTGTGCGTTTAATAACCATAGACGTTTGGTAAGTTTTGTGTCACTTTAGAGCACGGGTTTTCTATCTTTGCAAACTCGTTTCTGTAAAGAAAAAAATGCAGTTCATTCAAAAGAAAATGGATAGTCACTCTTGCTGATGTTCGAAAACTCATTAAAAAAAACCGGTTATGATAAATCAGTGAAAATAATAGCGTATATGCATATTTGGTCTATATCAGACTAAATCAATCAAAAATTAATTAATTCATCTTTGATACTAATAACTGATGTTGATACAGGCTTTTGTCTTCAGGTAAAACATTCTGTCGACCCTAAACATATTTTTTCCTCCTTTCCTCTGCATTTTAATAGCTCATAAAAAAGGTTCTAAACAGAGGCTTTTCATCTGTTTTTGTTAGATATAAGCTACTGAAGCAGTTCGTGATTAGTTGTGTAAGATAAATCTGAGAGAGAGAGAGAGAGAGAGAGAGAGAGAGAGAGAGAGAGAGAGAGAGAGAGAGAGAGAGAGAGAGAGAGAGAGAGAGAGAGAGAGAGAGAGAGAGAGAGAGAGAGAGAGAGAGAGAGAGAGAGAGAGAACTGCGTACCTTCCACGTAAAAAACGAGTCTAGCATAGCAAGAATACTGAAGACAAGATGAATAGCCTTTTGCTTGACAAAAGCAAGATAATAGCCTAACCATGCTCAACAAGTTTTTAAACTGTTACTGGCTAATGCAAAAAGGAGTCAACTCTATTTCTTAGACAAATAAATTGATTCCTAGATTCATCCTCCGATATCTCGATTTATTAAAATATCTATTGACGAGGCTGCTATAATCTTCATCCCACCAGTTCAATACTTTTGGTTGAAAAAAAAAAACAATGACAAGTGAAAAATAAAAGTTTTGTTTAGATTCTCATTTTTCTTATGTAAAACACTTCTGTTGGAGTAAAGCATTTAGAAGAAGTTTATTAGAGCTGGAGATGCCAGATTGTCACAAACCATATGGAATCAGAGCGGAGCTTTGACTCAATAATGGCAATGCTATAAGCCCATCACGTCTGTTTAAACAGCTGCATTTAAAGCTTTTTCATGTCGGCAAAAATCACACAATAAATTACCTGCTTCTGTGTGAGGGTGCGTGTTGGGAGGAAGGAGCAAAGTCTCCTGTAAAAAAATAATAAAGAAAAAATCTTAGAAATGATTCCGGGAAGCTCTTTAAGGAATGTGATTTTAAGTGCTATGGAAATCCGTTGGTATCAGATTTCCACTGTTTCAGTGTTTTCTTATTTTGAGGCAAAAGACACTAAGTAATTTCTGAACTAATGAGTTTAATGAGTTCAGAAGATGCGCCTCTCCCTTTCCTCCCCCCGACTGTCGCTATGAATCTATACATTGATCTTGACAAATATTATACTGTTTGAAAAAAAAATAACGTTAGGTGCCAATAGGTGCCTCATCTCTTCTTGGTGCGTTCACGAAAAAACTACAGGAGGTTGCAGATCTTCTAACATTATGTTTTTAATATATCTACCCCCCCCCCCCCCCCCCCCCCAACCACCCAAAAAAAAAAAAAAAAAAAAACAGAAAAAAAACAGAAAAAAAATTACCGATCAGGATATATAATATTAATAGATTTAATTAAAAAAAAAAAATTATATAATTCTAATCTTTAAATCAAGAGCAAAGATCGCCTAAAATGTGCACTAATAATGAAGGTTCATTAGCAATCTAATATTTCAATAATGTAACAATTGACTTAAAACTATTGCTAAAAACATTTTTATGCCTCTTCAAGATGTAGACGCTTCTTTAGAAAACTTAATCCATTTTTCTTTTAAAAAAAAATACCCGTTCATACTTGAATCAAGCGAGGAAAAAGAGGTAAATCAGCCGATTCAGCTAGTAAGACATGGAAAACCCCTTTTCACAATAATTGCTTATATTTTAGCCATAGGTCTACAATACGCAAAGGTGTGCTGCATTATTAACACATCACCTCATCAGATGCAAAAGCGCAGAACGGGTATTGTTTTTTTTTAAAAAAAAAACAAAACAATAAATTATTTTCAATCTCGGGATAAAAACGGACATGCATTAACAAAAAGTGAGCCGACTAGACTGATGTTCACGAGGCATCTTTGGGAAAAGGGAAAGAAATTGGAAAGTAGAAGTCTCTTGCCATAATACCTGTTATGAAGACTTTTATGCAAAAAAATATCACCCTGAGACGATAGCTCACGACTTCAGGAAGAAGTATCGATGGATCAGAGATGGTAAAGCCAGGTCTAGGGATATAAAATCAGAGGTTAACCAGCGCAAAACTTAACAAGCATAGCTCTAGCGTTACAGCGGTATATTTGATTTTACTGTTTGAAACAGATATAGGATAGAAAAGAAGTGATTATCACTTTCTCCCATCACTGTAGCATCACACATCCGTTCACTTCTTCTCTACTCTGAGGAGGTTCATGATCTGTTACAATGACCAACTGGTCGTAATAATTTGTTATAGGTGGCAATGACTGTATACTACTTTCACCTTTTTAGTATTCAAAAATGAGAACAAAATTAATCATGTCACTTCTTCTTAACAACGGCTAGTCACTGGTTCTAAATACCTCGATACTCATCCCCTTCAATAGGAAGCTTGTACCAGGCGTAATAATAGATCACAGCATGAACGACTCAGGACCACCTTGTCTCCTCTAGGCATTATGCGATGAAGAAATCTTGCTCCTGGGTGCACTGTTTGCGACGGATCAGAAAGATAAAGCTGGGTCACTGTTGTTCTAAGATTGATTACAACATCAGGGGACATCATCCTTTTTCTTCACATTAGTCTAAATTGATAATAAAACCTAATGTTTTCCATCATCACACTTGGAAAAAAATTAATATTGCTAGGCCCAACCATTATATTATAACCTTTTTTTTTGTTCGTTCTGTGATGCGGGTGGGTTATGGAGGGATGTGGAGAAAAGTATTTTATTAGAAATTTAAAGAAGGTTGTGATTATAGGAGTGAAAATTTACGTGGCGGTGAGGGAATGCTGCTGAAACCATAACAAATAAAACGAATGGACACGTTGATTCCTAGTGCTGGACGTGATGCGGCAAGGTTTGCTGAGAATTTGCTAAAATAAACTGCCGAAAGTGCTTCGCGAGTCAAAACCGGTGTCTCAGACAGTACAGGAAATCTTTTCCTTTCTTTTCTTTTTCTTTTGCTTGCAGCACGTCTGAACTATAATTCTTGTTATTTTCATGACCGACTATGTTAGTTTTTTTATACCCATAAAGTATGATTGGAATGGAAAATCTGATAATCAAATAATGCACAGTATTTTTATAATTCTATCACAAATAAAATTAAAAAAAAACTCAACAACTAAAAAAAAACAAAACAAAAACAATATAAATAGTTTGGTGTCCACATAAAAAAACAAAAAAACAACTGTTTCATCTTAATAGTGAATATTTGTTGAGCTGCTTTACTTCTGAGAAGAAGCTGACTCTAAAAGTCTAATAAATGCATTTTGAACATATTGCTCTTTGGAGTACAGACTTCTAGGTTTCAGGGTTTACAAAGTGTTTCTGGTCTGAAAATTACTGACAGATTCCGATGAAGCATTTGTGTTCATGTATAATGCATTTAAACTATACTTTTTGTCGAAAATCTTTAGAAATACAGGGCTTGTCAACATGTTTCATGTTGGATGTAAATCTTTGTCGAAAAAAAAATTATCAAAAAAAATTTTTTTTTCTATAAACTGCAACAATTACAATAGCAGTTGCTAAATCAACTACAACAATCCCGTGGACGGGACCTACATAAGTTAAAGGTATCACTTACAGCATTACCAGCAAAGCTGTAGAACCGTGTTTAAAAACTGGGCCCTCGTAGCTATTGCTTTAAAACTGATGGTTAGGAGCGAACCTGCTCGGCACTAATTGAAATACTTTAATTTGGAAATTACATAACTCTCATGTTTGTTGTTTAGGAATTTTAGATTTAGCAAAAACTCCACGCCATAAATATAATTAAGATCAAATTTTATCAACAAAAGTTTAATGCCTACCGAATGAAATTTAAAAGAAAAGGCCTTCCTTTGCAACTCGCAATAAAAATATTCATACCTTATAATCTTAAACCTAGCACATCATTTATTTATTGTTTTTGGTTTTGTTTTGTTTGATCATTAGAAACTATGTTCAAGAATGGCAGAATTATTTATATTTGTTAGGAGAAAAGTAAAAGACTATAGTGCACTCTTCCTATGACATAAGAGATGGCTTATGAGAATAAAATTGTTGGACTATAAAATTTTTATGTTAAAAAAACCGAACGGCTGAGGTTGTGGAGGATAGTGTTTGCCCTGATATCCGCAGAGATCCATGTCACGGGTTCGAGCCTCACACCGTCGGTTGGTGAGCATGAGGCCTCACCTTCCCAGTTCCACTCTGTCTGACGCTAGGGTCTGAGGTCACCGTGTTGTGGACGGGCCTTATAAAAGAAAAAAAATACACACAAAAATAATTTTCACAAATTATCTTAACTGGTCACATCTTCTAACTTCGGCAATGCCCCCCCCCCCCCTTTCCCCCCCCCTCCAAAAAAAAAAAATAAAAAAAAATTGACACGTGTATAGATGTATTAATCACCCGAATCTATTAAAATAAAGTGCAACTGGTTTTATATGCCAAAGTGGCATACTTTTATCATACCTTTTACCCAATTTCATATAACAATGACTTGGCTGAGAATCAACTCACGTTGCGAGAATCGCTTACAAAAATTACGATTATTGAGGAAAATACTTTCCCGGATTGTTTGCAATACGCACTGACTTCCCCCATGTCGAACGCTTATTTAGGTTTGTGAGGCAGCCGGGCTGAACTTAAAACAATAATCTTGACAGAACAATAAACGTGACAGACAAGAAGATTTTAGATCTGCGTTTTCGCTTCAAGCATGTCAAGTATGTATAACTGTTCAGGTATTTCTAGCCCCAGGAGTGTTCCAGTGCGCGTGGTTTTTGTACCTCGCAAACCTCAGTGCAACTCCTGGGCTAAAATAAACCAAAAAAAAAAAAAAAAAAAAAAAATGCGGTAAAACCCTGGCAATGTCAATCCACGATCTCTCATCTCAAGGGCAAAGGTGATGGGGATTACCGATCATAAACATCTTCTCTTCTTTCGTGAGAAATGCACTTTTTCCTGTTGCGCAACGCCCACTTAGGTTTTATTACTTTTTAAACGCATTACATCCTTTAAAATTGCATAAGCAAGACTTTACCGCCAAGGCGGTTTTTATACACTGTTTAAGAGGCGCCTGGTCTAATTTAAAACACTTTGCTTTCAGACAAGGTAATCTGGGTTCGAACTCTAAGTGCTTCACAACTATATGAAATGTAAGCCTCATTGTTTCCTTCCAATGATTTCAATTGCACTTACAAAGGTTGCCATGCAATTACGCGTTGAGTATTTTAAGAAAAGACTCGTTTAAAAAGTTCCTAAGGCAATATAATTAAATATGTGTTAGGGTAGGTTTCCAAAGTTACACGATAAACTCTCTTCTTTTCCTTTCATTGCCGTTCTATGTTCCGTTAGAAGCTGATGATTACATTCTGTACACTGCGACGTTGATCCACTTTGACTTATAATTGTAGAGAAAGCAGCACTTTATGTTATTTTTCTTAAGTTCTTATATTTTAACTTCTGACATGATAAAAGACTTTTGAAGGCAAACGAACCTAATATTTCTTTAAGGCAGCAGAAGCAGCAAAAGTTGCCAAGAAAATAGTAGTAGTAGTAGTAGTAGTAGTAGTAGTAGTAGTAGTAGTAGTAGTAGTAGTAGTAGTAGTAGTAGTAGTAGTAGTAGTAGTAGTAGTAGTAGTAGTAGTAGTAGTAGTAGTAGTAGTAGTAGTAGTAGTAGTAGTAGTAGTAGTAGTAGTAGTAGTAGTAGTAGTAGTTGTAGTAGTAGTAGTAGTAATAATAATAGTGGTGGTGGTGGTGGTGGTAGTAATAGTAGTGGTAAAAGTAATAATGTAGTTATAAAAGTCAAAGTAAAAGAGAAAAAATATATTAGGAGGCAGAGAGGAGGAGGAGTATAAGAAAGGAAAAAGATGAAAGGAAAAGAAAAACATACTTAAAGGACATAGAGGACACGGCAACCACCATAGAGGATGACAATGAATGGAAGTTGCGTATTAGATTAGGAATTTAAATTATAAACAAATGCAAGATGCGCATTCGATTAGAAAATTTGAATATAAACCAACGTGTTAATGCAATTTTTGATAAACTTTTATGTTACTCTTTCCTATTAACAAAATACCTTTTATGTCAAAGTAATTTCCTTTTTTAGGAGAGTTTAACTTTTATATGAAGGTGCATTTTACATAAAATGATAAGAGGGCTAAAACTTTTAACATTTCCATTGTCGCTATCAGAATTTTATTCGGAAAAAGTTGACCATTTTCCAAGATTTAAGTTTTCTTGGAACGTTTTTTTTTTTAAATAAGTGCACCTGTGTGAGAGATCAATGTGTCTTGAAGGTTATCCTGCATTTTGCGCCTCATATACTATAGAAATAGTAAGGTTTTAATGGAAAGAAATGTAACAGAGAGGAACAAAGATATAGAACTGCTAAAAAAAAAAAAAAAAGAAAATTGATAACAAATAAATAAAATAATATTTATATGACTCTTTATGAGAAAAGCTTAACAAAGATTGTTTGTAAGAAAAACAAGAGGATGAAAAGTGCCAGCGTTTGTTTCATAAAAAAAAACCCAACAAAGCCAGAGCTGTAAGATGTAAATGAGCATTCTGAAGAGACATCAAGACCATGAGCTGCTCTAACGCCTTGTTTCGAGGGTGTTTACTTACTTCATGAGTCACAGCTACTGCAGTTTAGAAATTCTACATAACTATGTGTGCATAAGTAAGTTATGCGAGTGGCCGAAAGTTTCTAAAGGAATTTGTAATTTATCAATTCATAAAGAAGAGTTTTCGTGGAGACAAAACAGGTATGCTACGAAATGTTCCTTTAATTTGTTCGGTCTTTTCATACAGTGAAGAAATATATGAGGCCAATAAGTTATAGAAGGAAGAGTTTAACAGCACATAGTTTTGCTCATGTAACATACATGAGCTGCAAACTGGGCAAATCAATCAAATGGACTGGACATAGTAGTGCTGCTTCCATCATAAACAAAAGGATAGGCAGTGCTGCTCTATTTACCCATCTTTGTGCTATTAAATGTACTCCACACTTATTGGACAGCGGATGCTGTGTGGAGAACGCTTTTTTTTTTACAGATGATGAACTGTTGAACTTTTCTAGCGATAGCTTTAAATAATATTGAGTGTGTCACGCTCAAGCAATGCGCCGATGACTTTCAACATAAAAAAAATTTATCTATTAAAAGAAAGGTTGGACCGACATTAACAGCAAATAAAATAAAATAATAATAATAAAATAAAAGAGCAATAAATAAATAAAACAGCGCATAAAAACTTATTTTTGAATAAATAAATATTTTTACTTACCTTTGAGATATGCCTCAAGGGCATTACGGGAAAAAACAGCTTTCCCATGATACCAACACAGAACTCGATAGCATGTGAATTGCTGTGACGGCAGCACAGAAAAAATATCAAGCTAGCTCGTGTTTAACTGGCGCACAATGACAATGACAGCCAAAAAATTGAAAAGAAAGGTTCAGATAAATATTAGAAGAAATGAAAAAAAGATATAAATATTAAATGTCCAAAGAAAAAAAAAGGGAAATGGGAAGAGAATAGAGAGAGAATGCTTTAGAAATTGAAACTTTAAGAGAAGAGGGAAAGATGGCACACACAGAAAGTGAGAGCTAAATAGATAGGTATATAGATAGAGAGAAAGAAAATACGAAAGGGGAGGAATTCAGTAAACAAAAAAATAGTGATACATACCTGGCAAAGAGAGAGAGAGAGAGAGAGAGAGAGAGAGAGAGAGAGAGAGAGAGGGAGAGAGAGAGGTAGAGAGAGGAGGGAGATAGATAGATAGATAGATAAGAGAGATAGACATAGAAGGACAAATTAATAGTCTATAAATAAATAGATGAAAAGATATAGATTGAGAGATAGAAAGATAGGTAAATAGATAGATAGATAGATAGAGAGAGAGAAAGAGAGAGATAGATAGATAGAGACAGATAGATGGAGAGAAAGAGAGAGAGATAGATAGATAGATAGATAGATAGAGAGAGAGAGAGAGAGAGAGAGAGAGAGAGAGAGAGAGAGAGAGAGAGAGAGAGATTAAACGAAGCAGATATCTTTAGATACGGCTGTTTATGGTGTGGGACTGATTTGAAAAGTAATTTTTACAGAGACCAAAAGAAGAGGCAGAGAAACTTGACAGTTGTAGTGTCTAACAGATACCAGGCACAATTATGACTAGTCTGCTGACCAACAGGCAAACGAAGGTCTTCTTGTGGGAAACTAGATCTAGATTTCTTCCATGCAAAAGAGGTGGTTCTTAAAAGATATTTTAGACCAATTTCCAAATGAGCAATCTTGGTAAGTCACCATTGAAAAGAATTGGAACAATGAAAAGAAAAAGAAATAGTTGTAAATCATTCAGTCAAATCGGCACAGATTGGAATAATAGAATTAAAATACGGTAAAGAAAACAAACTGAGACAAAAGTAAAAAATGGAAAGAAAAAGAGTGAGAGAGAAGGATGGAGAGAGAGATTGGGGGGAGGGGGGGATAATAAGGTATGAAATGAGTAGCAGTAGGGGTATTATTATTATTATTATTATTATTATTATTATTATTTTTATTATTATTATTATTATTATTATTATTAGTAGTAGTAGTAGTAGTAGTAGTAGTAGTAGTAGTAGTAGTAGTAGTAGTAGTAGTAGTAGTAGTAGTAGTAGTAGTAGTAGTAGTAGTAGTAGTAGTAGTAGTAGTAGTAGTAGTAAATGTAGTGGAGATTGTAGAGGTAGATTTAGGTGTAGTATTTTTAGTGGCAGTAGTTGCTCCATATTTAAAAAAAAAGTTAATAGAGAGAAAGAAGATAATAAATGGATAACTCTTTGAGAATTTATATGCGCCTAAGGACAATACATTTTTTTTACTAAAAGTTACTAAAAGTTTTATCATTTTCCTTCATCGTTTCTTATTTCTTTTTCACTACCTCTTCAATCTCTGTCTTCGTCTACTTTTTTAATTCTTCTTTCTTCTTGTTTTTGCTGCTCTAGCTCTTGTGATTGTCCTTGTTATTGCAATTATTGTTGTGTTTCTTGCAATTCTTCTCCGTCTTCTTCTTGGTTTTCTATCTTCTTGTTGCTTCCTTATTCTTTCTCCTGTCCTTCTTGTTCTTGTTCTTGCTCTTGTTGTTACTATTATTATTTTTTATTTCCTCTCTTCTCCTACTCCTGCGACTTCTTTGTATTTAATTCAAAGCATTCTAATTGTCAACAGTTACTGTGTGTGATGCCGAACGAGCCCGTGAAGTATAGAATAAATAGATTACGTGTTAAGTAGTTTGGAAGTCGTAAAGTCGTAAAACAAGAAGACTTTATGATAGCATATCATTAAAGCATGATATTAAAATTTATGACAGAATGAGATGTATATAATCAAAATTAATCAGCTTGACCACTTCTGCTATTAGGCTTTTGTTCAATCTCTTTCATTCTTTTTCTTCCTCTCACACACTATCAAGCCTCTCTCTCTCTCTCTCTCTCTCTCTCTCTCTCTCTCTCTCTCTCTCTCTCTCTCTGTCTTTCTTCCTCACTCTCTCATTCCCCCCCCTCTCTCTCTCTCTTCCCAGCCCTTCCCACTCTCTTTTACAGCAGTCTCCCTAAATCCACAATAAGAGGAATCTGGTTTCCAGGCGATCTTGAGTCAGTGAGTGAGTCATCGATCAGAGACGAGTAAGATCAGTAATATCGTAAGGGAGATGCTGCCTCCAGCACCGGGAATATTGACACAGGGGAGACTCACAATGGACTCGCCGTTCACCGTCTCTGCTGCCTCTGCTGCTCCCACAGCTCGACACATCCTCAGTAGCAACCACAACAAAAAACAGCAACAGCAGCAGCTGTAAAGAATGCCGAACCAATTTTGTGCGCCATTCCCAGCACCAGCAAAGCTATTATTCCTCTAAGCCGTTGATCCAGCTCAACTTTGACCCCTGTAGTTCCTCATCGCGCGGGTGTATTTTTTATGTATTACTGCGCATGACAACAAAGAGGTTGATCGATGGGACAGGAATGCACCTAGAATCGAGACTACTTTTTCCGCTTCAAACTCTCTTCCTCTTTATCTCTGGAAACATTGAACTTCTGGGCTTCTGCTACCGGCAATCGTGAATCAATTTCCTTTGCAGTCGGGCCGCCTCGCCTTTCTGTGGTGGATTGCTCGCCCCACGTTCATTCACGTTAAAGTGGTATCTGCAAATTGATTTTTTTACAGAAGGATCTGGTGCGTGCGTGAGTATTAAAACCTTACGTGTTTTTATGTTGTTCGTGTTAAAAGATATTATGGAGATATTTTTGGGAATTATTGCTATTATATAAAATATTGAGCACAGCCTGCGTGTTGTTATCCGATTTTACGATGCAATAATTGGTAGCGTGGTTGAAGGAAATATGGAATTATGTGCTGTAACATGTGAATAAATCAATGGAACTTAGCGTCTGCTTTTGCAACATGTATTTTTCAAATAATATTTTTAAACAGACGTGAACAATGTTCGTGCACTGTATTCTCTAAGGCATCTCATGATCAACTACATCGTTTTACCCGATTTTCTTAATATTACTCGTTATATGAACTATAGCTCAACATAAAAATATAGACATATGTGTTATATGAACTATAGCTCAACATAAAAATATAGACATATGTGTTATATGAACTATAGCTCAACATAAAAATATAGGCATATGTGTTATATGAACTATAGCTCAACATAAAAATATAGGCATATGTGTTATATGAACTATAGCTCAACATAAAAATATAGACATATGTGTTATATGAACTATAGCTCAACATAAAAATATAGACATATGTGTTTTACATAAATAATGCTATTTTGTTGGTATCTATTGGTTTAAAAACCCAAATTAAAGCTTTCTTGATGTGTATTTTCATCTGTATTGACTTGATATACATTTTAATTTTGACTTGTCAATAATAACGAGAATGGGCTTACCCATTTCTAAAATTATTGCCATACAAAACGTTTGACGTTGTCTATGTGGTCTGCCGCTTAACCCCTAATCTATTTTATCTACTAAGATATCAGTCTATGAACTTTTTTTTTATCATTCACCGTTTCCCTATGGAATTTCTTAGTGTCTGTAAATTACAATCTTAGACCGTTTGAACCTAGTAATATAGTGCTAAATTATGTAACAGTCCTTTTACATGTCTTTAGAGCTTGTTCGATCAATTTAGTACCTAGTTGTCAGAGTATATTCACTATTTAACGCTTGCTGGATTTTAATTCACCCAGACAACATGGCCTGTGCGGGTGTCTAGCTGACTTCATGTAACCACTTATCTTTTGTTTGCTTTTCTCCATCATTTTTTTGGTTGCGCAATTCCGTTTTGAAAATTTTGACATTCTTAACCCTTTCTCTAGCAGAACCCGCCCCCAAGCAACCGTTTAAAGAATAGATGTCGCAATGCGTGCCTAGCCCTCTTATTACCATCCACTTTTCCACTATCGTTTACTTTTACGCTCCATCTCTGTACAATTTGGAATAACATCTTGTAACTGCGTATATTGAAAAAAAAATATATCAATTCTTATAAATAAGCGTCCTGACAACCAAAATTGTCTACATCTCACATTTTTATTATATTCACTGAAGTCAGCGTTAGAGATTTAAAACCAACGCTTTTTGCCTTCCTCAGACTTCATTTGAATAATGCGATTAAAAAAAAAATAAGTAAACCACTGGGGAGATTTGTTTTTAGATTCGTTACCTAACACACCATACTTTTTAATATAGTTTTCTCTTTTTTATTAATCACAGGAGACACAGTTAGGATTAAGTTACTTTTATCTGAAAATCCTAAATTAGAAACAAGATATTAAAAAAAAAAGAAAAGAAAACAAGACCAAAAAAAATCACCGGACTCGCTTTAATAAATGATGAACTTAGAACCAGGCCGTGGTACTTGTAGGATTGGCCGGCGCTAATCTAGCGTGAGTACTCTCGCAGCAGCTCGTGAGAAGAATCCACTCCCACGCCACGATCACCTCAGGCAGTCTTGAATGAAAGAGCTGACATAGCGACGTGTAAGAAGTAAAGTCTTCCTGATTTAAGAAATCGCTCTCTGTACATGAAGTCTAGAAAATCATGTACGACCGCAGTTCTACTTGTTTTTTTTTTACAACTTTATTAAGCATTGACAAGATGCAAACGAAAACGATGAGTTCCACTACTGAGAAAAAAGATCAATATGTACATTTTATGAGAGTATATGAAATTTTCTCTTCAGTTCAAAGAAGAAAACTAGATGAAACAGAAAATTTATAATATATTTATTGCGAAACAATAAGAGCAACTATATTAATATTGAAATTTGTTTTAAATTTTGTGTCAGTAAATTGTAAAGGTTTGTGTTAATCACTTAAAACTACTTTCTGTCTCCCTGTGGTAGTACGGTATTTCATTATAACAAGACAGAACTTTCTTTGCATAATACAATATTCTATACCGTCAAAGAGAACATTGCGATCTATATGTTTTAAAGCATACCTGTCTAGGCAGGCAAGTGAACTGATTCTATGCTCTTCATCTTTTTGAAAAATGTTCTAGGGACATTGCTTTTAAGAATGAAATGGATCTATGTGATTATCCATTTATCTATGCATTGATGCGTTCAAAGGTGTATATATCTGTACATTACGTGTGTATCTACTTGTATGCTTGTCAGGGATAATCTATCTTCATCCTCACTGATAGTTTCTCAAACAAAGACAAAATCATACAAGTGTTAAAGTCGTAATTCATACTGTGAGGTGCCAAGTCGAAGCGGACCTTCTCTCATCAGCCCATTTCCTCTCGGCTCTTCCCTGAAAACATGCGCACTCTCATTTAACTAAATCATTCCTCATTTATAGTTTAATCTGCCTTGCAAGCCAAAACAAAAATGTTAATATCCCGCAGCTATATCACATAGTTGATAAAGATGAAGTTAAAAAAACTATGGAACGTAGATAGAGGACAGAGAAGTTTTGTTGATGTCAAAACAATAGATAAGTAAACTAGAAATTCGAAGGAGAGTTATTGGTTGGAAAAGTTCTATCTTTATACCATCCCTTAGTTTTGTCTGTAAATCTGCAATAAAATGTCTCACTTGAAATAACAAAAGATAATGATATCCCTCTATTATTGGACTTAATAAACTCGTGTCACTAAATTATTCCGTGATACAGTGGGATGATAAATGATTGAAACTATTTCTTTCTGTTTCATGGAAAGTCTTCACCATTAATAGCCGCAGCATAATCTTACAGCACGCATACAATACCCTGTCTAAAAGTGCCATTTCATGCACTTTTCTTCAATAATCTTTGTTACCACATTTCTGTAGAAGAAAAAGCATAGAGTTATCTGGCCCACGAAAATAAACCTACAGAATAAGTTTTACCATAATTAAGGCCCTTTCTTTGTGTATCACGTTATGAGACGCCCTATTTAATATATCGAAAATGACTCCAGATCAGATTCTGAAGTTCTTTTACATTTTTATGGAAACTGCCGTCTTGACACATGTCGATAAGGAAGATTTGTGAATTAAATAGACATTTTTATTTCCTCAACACTTAATAGCTCGCGTGTTATTCGCCATTCTGTTTTATCCATAAATTGCTGAATATGGTCAATTTTTGCCTCTGAATATCACCTTGGCTCTGATAATTAACTTTTAATAAGATCTATTTCGTGACATCTATTTAAGCTGTACGATTTATTTTCTCAGAATAATATGAAATACACCCACGCCACTTACTCAACAATACTCGACTTCCTGAATTTATTCATGTTAAACCGGGAACTCTGATGACTCTCGGCTTTTACAAGGATTCTCCCACTGACATCAGTATAGTTTCTTACACGTGAGGTAGCACTCACCTACAAAACCACGTGTATCGAAAAGGGCGATTCCTTGTATGTTAAAACTAAATTTGTGGCATGGAGAGAGAATATTTAATTAAAAAATAAGTTATAAAAATCATATTAATTTGCAATCTGATAGCCAAAACGGAATCCTTACACTCAAGCTAGAAACTAGCATCAGTTTATTTCTCATTTCATATTACCCGTTTTTGATATTCGAATTAGGCTCTTTGATAGTTTTTTTCTTTAATTCCAGACGACTGTGATGAGAAACTATATGATCAACATTTTGGGATTATAATCCTTATGGAATCAGAGTGCATACACTCAGAAAACTAGCTCTGTCATGTGGCAGTTTTAAATCTGTCATTTCTTTAATATTAGCCAAATTTAAATGTAGTTCTGTGAATGGAAATACTATGTTTTTCTCTGAGGTAAAAACAGCTTTGTATTTTTTTTCAATTAAAAAACAAAACAAAGAAAGAAACAGCGTGTTTAGAAAACGTTATATACATCTTTCATGATGTAATATTTTTTCAAAAACTTTTCTCGTCCCACTGAGAGGCTTTGTAAGAAATAAATGAGAAAAAAAACCATAATTACTTCCGAGTTTCGGATATTTTTACATTCTGTTCTCTGGTTTTTGTCTCATGAATGGAGGAAGATAATGAAATGCACGCCAGGCTTTAAAATTCTCTTTTTCTAATTTGTTTCTCGTGATTGATGCTGTTTTCTCTGACCATGTACAGAGTCCAATTTCAAAGAACAAGATAGGTGAAGAAATGGAAAACAGTGCCTGCCTTACATCTGTCCGATACCAGCTAGTCAGAAAATACGCGTTAAAATTTAAAAAGCGAACGAATTGATAAAATAAAAAAAAAACCCAGTAAAACATTTTTAAAGAGTAATTAACGAACGTCTTCAGCCAGGGCGGTTTTCACATACACTGTATGGCTCAATGGTGTTGACGTTCAATAATGTTTGTTTCGGATCCTTGGTTTCTTGTTTTAACATTGCTTGATCTTTTAAAGTTATAGGCTACTGGATTATCGTTTACAACACCGATCGTTTCCTTAAGCTCCGCCTATCTATCTTTACTACTTTTCATTTTGAATTTGAGTCTTTTGACATACAGTATTGCATGTCAAACTCAACATTCTTATTTAAGAAATTATAATTTTGGTCATGGGCTGAAAATGATCTTTGAAATAATTAATTGTTTTAAATTATAATTGAATGTTCAAATATTCGGATGTAGAAATAATGTTTAAGCTCATTCGAGAGGAATGAGATTGTATTTTCCTGTCTTTATGAAATAATTTTGCCTTCCTGATCGGCAGCTAAGTTATTGAGCTTTGATTGTTCTGTGGTTGTTATTGCTTGTTTCGTATATCAGTCTAAGTCTATGAGTAGATATTGTTACTGTTATCTTGGTAAAAAAAATGGAAACACGACAGTATCCCTAAAGAGAACCGTAAAATGTTAGCAGCAGCGAATTGTTAGGTTTCAAAGGACAGATTATTTATATGGGACAATTTAAATCATCCATAAAATATAATGTAAACTTATTTTGTCAGATGAAGGGTAAATAAGAAGGCATCAAAGTATCAACAGATTCCTTCCATTTTTTAAGAAGAAATGTCAGCGATCTACCAAATGTTACTATCAAAATAAACTATTGCAAATTAATTCACAAAATTAAATACTTGGACCAGGTTTACTCTTTCTTCATAAAGTTTTAATCTTCTTCGGACTGAACAACTTACAGCTCAGGTGTCTGATCAGTTATAAGGCCAAACAACCCAGTGGATAAGGCGTTGGACTGGTTGTAGGATCTGTGACCATGTTACCAGCCCATACCTTTGGCTTGACATAAAAACCGGTGTCCCTCCATCATAATTTTACTAAGAGGATGTAAAAGTAGTTTAAGAGCCCACCTAGACTGTGCAGGGTGTCAGTGGACTGAGCTGATCCGTTTAGTATTAAATCTAGGTCCGACTGATTTTTTCCGCTGTTCCTTCCGGGCAATGCCACACTCGGTGCATCACTATGTAGGCATGTATGTGCTTGTAGAGAAAGGGGAAAGGGAAAGGGAGGTAAACAAGTGGGAAAAAAAGGGGGAGGGGCGCATATCCAAGCTTAGCCATGAATCGCATATTTGATGTCCTGGAAATAAAGAGCGATCATTTTTAGTGCGATCAAACAATCAATCAGTTAATCAATCGATCGATAAATCATTGAGGAACTAAAAATATCAATAAACCCACGAAAAAGTACTATCGTCTAGAAAAGAAAAGTATCGTGAAGCTAGACTGTCTTTTCTATCATTGCCAGTAGTCTTCAAATGAAAGTGTAAAGTGCATATGAACAACACGAAGGGAGCAAACTTAATAGGACAGAAAGATATGTTTGTCTGTTGTTTATGGGGAAGCTGTCCTCACAGAAACATTCTTTACTTTCATGTCTGGTCTGTTTAGTTTGATACTGAACTAACGGTAAAGGCTGGGTAAGGTAAACAGTGGCTCAATGTCTTGGGAGCTGAAATAATAACAAGAGATACCGAGATTGAAAAGAAAGAAAGATCATTAGATACAAGAGAGAAAGAGAGAGAGAGAAAGAAAGAAAGAGAGAGAGAGAGAGAGAGAGAGAGAGAGAGAGAGAGAGAGAGAGAGAGAAGAGATATTGTGAGGGATATAATTGGCAAAGAGAGAAAATTGATGCAATAGGAACAGAAAGAAAAACAGAGACTAGGATGAGGGAATGCTTGAAAGTAGGATACATGTGTACCCAAAAGGTCTTAGAGGAACCAAAGAAAAGCGAAACGACACAAGATCTGGAAAAAGCAAGCCTGTCACAGGAAAAGAGCACCAGGATATCTGTGGTGAATAATTGATTGTCACACGAGAATGTTGGATTTCTTGTCAGCTGGAGAGAGTGAAAGAGAGAAGGACACAAGAAGGGCAGTCAAAGGAATGCTCAGTAGATGGTTAATTTCGTCAGAGAGAGAGAGAGAGAGAGAGAGAGAGAGAGAGAGAGAGAGAGAGAGAGAGAGAGAGAGAGAGAGAGAGAGAAACACTAAGAGATGCTGAAATGGAAGATGAATGAAGTGGAGAAATAGAAAAATAGATGCGAGCAAGGAATCGAGACGAAAGAGGCAAAAAGATCTACAAACGGGTAGACCTAGAGAGAATGTGAGGAAGTGAGGTAGATTAAGAAAGATCATAAAAGGGATGAAGACAGATAGATAGATAAATAAATAGATAGATTGATAGATAGATAGACAGATAGAAAGATAAATAGATAGATAGATAGATAGATAGATAGATAGATAGAGATAGAGAGAGAGAGAGAAAGAGACAAAATAGGGAAATCAGAAAAAAGCAAAGGAGATAGATAGGGAGAATGAAAGAGAGAGAGAGAGAGAGAGAGAGAGAGAGAGAGAGAGAGAGAGAGAGAGAGAGAGAGAGAGAGAGAGGGTGGAGATAGAGAGATAGGGCTGAAGAATATATTTAATACTGAGATTGAGAAAGAGAGGGAGAAAAAAGTTAAGGAACACTGATTTGCCAATTCACCTTACCAGGAATTACAGTAAGTTCAATGGCCATGATAAACTTAGAGCTAAAAAAGCCAACAACTCGATCTAAGAATGCAAACGCCCAGACGGATTGAAACCTCACATAAAGATCACGGTCGGAGACATGTACTCACCAGCAACGGGTAAATTGCTGTGACAGGACGCATTTTTATGTTTTTATTGATCTCACCTTCTCACTCAATTATTGCCGAACCCTACATTTGCTACTCCTGCTATTCCTAGCTCAACTTAAGATAAGTGGGCAATGATTTTCATGAAGAGAAGTTTACTTTGAATCATATTTTTTGTAAAACTTATTGTCTACAGTAACCTGTTTTGTTCGTTCTAACTTGTCATTTCATATTTCACTTCACCTAATCCATATCACACAATTTTGCAATCAGCAACATAATAATTATCTTTTTCTATATCTTTCTGTCGCTGTCTTCCCTTTTCTCTCTTTTCGTTTCTCTCTCTCACTCTCTCTCTCTCTCTCTCCCCTCTCTCTCTCTCTTCCCTTCTCTCTTTCTCTCTGAAGATCTGTCTGAAGATTTATTCGTGTACAGCTGTCTATTATCTGCTTCCTGCTACAGAATTAATAGGAAAATCTACACAAGGAAAAGAAGTAAAAAACCTTTCCGTATTGATCTGGACAGGTTGAAAGAACTAGGTTTTTCTAAAACAATTATTAAGTTAGCTTTTCCAGGAGGTTTTCTAAACAAACGTGAAAGATGTAACTGGCGAAACTGACTGTTGACAGCTCCTTTATCTCTCACTTTGTTTTTATTTTTTTTTCATTCCGAGAACTGGTTCGCCTTGATGAGAGTAAGAGAAGTTGGCTTTCACGTCACCCTATCTCTGTGGGTAACTCAGCTCTACCCTTCTTGACGATCAAAGACACCTGATCAGATTTTCACCAACTGAGTTTAACAAATTAAAAATTTTTGAGTTAGTAAACCGATAATCAATTTGACAGAGATAAATATCGGTGCTGACACTTACATTCGACAAAAACCCATTCAGATCTTCCTAACTGTGTAGAAACGATGGAAATATTCATAACCACTTTGCTCTTAGTGGGAGTTATTTTTGTAAATGATAAAGTGACACCTAACATACCTGCGGCGGATATGAAAAAAAGTTTAAACTCGTGCCCTAAGCTCTTAATGTTGTTAAAACTAGCAGTAGAATCGGAAGAGCACTTAATTTTTTCTACGGCAATGCCAAGGCAATCTGCTTTAATCTGGGCTTGTAAAAGAAACACCGTAAAACTCTTAAAGCTGTAACCTGCCATGTGTATAACTTTTGATTCCCTGTTTCCAGTTTCAGTTTGTATTATCTTTCTCGCTCACATGCGTCCCACCTGGGCTCAGTCAATATGATGATGAGCAGATCAAAGGCACTGATCTCACGTTAGCAGCAATTATTGCCAGAAACATTATTTCTCTCACTCAGAAATTTTCTGGCCTCCACCGCCACAGATGCTCATCCACTTCACATGGAAGAAAAACAAAGATCAATCGGCTGGGACAGTCCATTGTAAACTGGCGCGTCCCTAATCAAACTTAAATAAACAATCTGCTTTCTCTCGTCACAAATATATAAAGTTTTAAGCTGGAACTTAACAAGCAAACATGTAATTAAGAGCAAATAGCCGAACTTTAAACACCATTTTTATTACTTTATCATACACATCATTTAGGTTTCAAGCAAAAGTAATCCTGCATGTCTAAAGATAGAGAAATTGCGCAATCTTTCCTTCATTTGAGATTTTGTGATTAACTACAGTTTATGCGAATGGAAAATTATTCAATTTATTGTATTTAAGAGGTCAAAATGCACTTTGACATTTAATCCTAGGTAGAATGGGAGCACGATTTTACCCACATTACCATGGTTTGCTCTGAAGAGAAAACAGATTCGATTTCAACTACTAAAGACAAAGTTTGGTTTGCACAGTTAAATCATCTCAAAAAAGCTTTTTCTTAGGTCAGACCTAAGTTACAATTTTTGCCCGCTCGCTTTACATTCACTAAAAGTTACATTAAAAATCATTGACGCTAACTTCTATTTGATTAAACTTTTTTTTGTCTGCAAAGAAATTGATTTCTCTTGAGCTCACATAGATCATTCAGTGCGATGTACTCAGAAACTTTGATTAACTTGGTGTCCTGCTATGAATATTACAACCTACACACAAATGAATACAATTCAACGTGTTTGGCTTTTATGTGCATCCGTCATTTGCTTTTGAGGAAAGCAATACACGATAGATAAATTGGGCTTTTGCTTGATGGATCTTGTTTGAAATGCTATATCACCTCGAAGTGAATGGACTATATCACCTCGAAGTGAATGGGCTATATCACCTCGAAGTGAATGGACTATATCACCTCGAAGTGAATGGACTATATCACCTCGAAGTGAGTGGACTATATCACCTCGAAGTGAATGCACTATATCACCTCGAAGTGAATGCACTATATCACCTCGAAGTGAATGCACTATATCACCTCGAAGTGAGTGGACTATATCACCTCGAAGTGAATGCACTATATCACCTCGAAGTGAATGCACTATATCACCTCGAAGTGAGTGGACTATATCCGACAATCATCCAATCGTGTCGTCAACCGACCATAACTTCAGGGAAATGAATCGATCACACCAGTGCTAGCACAATGGCTGGTTGTGGGAATGTGGCAAATTAGTGGGGTAGTCATAGTAACGTTGTATATCAACATGAAACTGAGGATCACCTTCATAATTAACGACCCAAGTTTGTGTTCAGGTGAAGACTCAAAATTTCATAGGTCATTGAAGACGTCATATGAAACATAATTACTTCGCGATTAAGTTGTTATTTTTCAGAAATCATGTGACGTCAGTCTCATTTCCTTTTTTTCTGTAAATAAGGAAATGAAGCCAATCTTTAACTAAACCTGTAGGAGGGTTCCCGATAAAGGTTGGACGAGCCGTTTAAGCGTGGTAATATGGTAGAAAACTTCATACACCATGCTGATAGCATTGGCCTACGAACATCTTAAAGTTGCTTTATTTTTTTTTAAATTTAAAGTTGCCTTATTTTTTCTTGGACTCCAGGAAGTTTGATATATCACTTGTTATCAAATTTATGGGTGTGAATGAAACAAACGAAAGGTTTGGAAACAACTGTTGCATGCACTAGCTGTATTTAAGGTTGAGTAAAAAAAAACACAAAAAGGAATTTCATTACGATGAAGATTCAGTGGGGTCAAAGGTACACGATCTATGTACATATATGGTAACTAAACCAGAATGAAACAACAGTCCTCTTAAAGAACTTTGATGTAAAAAAAGTAGATCTTTCTCTTTAAAACGAAATAAACGATTTTTAGCTAGACGTCGTGCTCTCTGTGTATCCTTCTTTCATCTCTCGCCCACACACTACCTTTCTACGCCTTTATATCTCTTCCCCATTTTAAGCTTGCCCCACATCTTTTTTCCCTCTAGAGTCACCTCTGCTTCTCTCTCTCTCTCTCTCTCTCTCTCTCTCTCTCTCTCTCTCTCTCTCTCTCTCTCTCTCTCTCTCTCTCTCTCTCCACGAGGATGAGGTCGACCTGACAGCAAGAAAGATGCCAGAACCAGTTGATGCTGATGAGACGAACTCGCCCAAAATAACTGAATTGGCCTTTGATCGCCCTCATTAGCAGTATCTATTCACAGGCAAGCTCGCGCTACCCACATTCTTCATAATCTGGCTGCCGGTGCGCCGAACCTCCCCCGTAAATTAACTCGCACGGAGGAGAAAAAAAAAACTTAGGGCGCTGAAATATTAAGTCTTCAGTAAGTTTCGACCTGGTCTTCTTACTACATTTACAATCTGATATTACGCAACTTTGCTGCTCCCAGTTTTTTGCACAACTTTGAGGCTGTAATTTCTTACCAAGTAAGCTGTTTGATCAACATTTGTTTTTGTTTTGTTTGTTTGTGGAGAGCGGTAATGGTTATGATTATGAACTTTAACTCCGGTCAATGAACTTGGTATAAAATTTACAAATTAAAACGTCACTGACCGAATATGGTCGTTACATTTTTTCGAGACTTTAAATTATTAAATCACAAAGAATAATTTCAATACATAAAGAAGCGGGCAAAATAGATGTGATAATGAGGAATTTAATAGCGGCTGGGATCGTCTACGACAATTATAATCATGTTTTTCTTATAATCCGAGTGCTTGGGATGGAATTAGAAATTAACGAATTTTGATTGTTATTAAAAATTGTCAGAGCAACACTTTTTCTGGGGGATTTTGAGTGAGAGAAAAAGGAGGCAAGAATTGTGAGAGAAAGGAAGAAGGAAAAACAGATAGATAGAGAAAGAGTCAACAAGGAAAAAAAAAGAAAGTTTTTTTTTCTTTAAAGCTCACATTCAATTTTTTACATAGTTGACTTATGGTCTAACGGGTATCGTGAAAATAAAACCATTAAAAAAGTTTAAGTTTGAAATATTAAAACAGCAGAAACTGGTTTGTCACTTCTTTCTACTCTTCCTATAGTAGAACTTATCGTTATGCTAGTGACTGCACCGTGTCCGTAGGAGTTTGAGCTTTCTGGAGCCAGAACTGCTCACTAATGAAGCCAAGTATGTATCGACCTGGGTCCCACTGGGCCGTCAGCTTAAACATAACAGCCTATGCTCGTCCAAGCCATGAAAGGAACCATTGAGGCCAGTCCTTGGCATTTCAGCAGGCCAGGAACCCAGCAGGACAAGTCACTGTTAGTCTCCGGTTAGGTCAAAGCTCGATACCCTCTGACAGGGAAAACCTCTTAAAATACACGGCAGCTTTTATTTCTTCATGCTGAACTCCTTGACAAGTGTTGCGAGAGTTGGACAGTTAAGCTCGATTGACTGAAGTTTGTTAGGAGGTCAGAGCAGTTTAGGGTATGAACAGCTCAAAGGATTTTACATAGAGGTCCGGACTCCTGCAGTATGTTCAAGACATACCTCGATTGACTGAAGTTTGTTAGGAGGTCAGAGCAGTTTAGGGTATGAACAGCTCAAAGGATTTTACATAGAGGTCCGGACTCCTGCAGTATGTTCAAGTCATACCTCGATTGACTGAGACTTAAGGGGAAGAAAATGTAAATTGTGATTGGCTAGAGGACGGTCTCAAACAGAAAAAAAATGATTGTTCTCCGTATGATTCCTCACTCATTCAGATAGAGATGTATAGCCATTGCATTAAACTAGAATAAGACTTAAGACTTCAAAAAGATCCATGTAAAGCGTGTCTTGCTTGAGGCTCTATCAATCCTTGTGGCTAAATGTTAAGGAATTCTCTCATTTAACGTATCTTATAACAGTTAGTTTTATTTTATTTCCAAAGCACTGTTAGATAATATCATCGAGTGACCATCTCTTGCGGCCACTGATTGCTTCACACATCTTGATACATCTAATTCTTAGTAAATGAAATACGTTTCAAAGGATCCAAGCAAAGCAGATAGAGAAACACAATTTTTTACTACTCTTCAACAACAAATCAGGTAAACCGAAAAGCAGATTTTATTATTTGTTGTTTCCGAGGAAGTCATGATGGTTTCAAGTTCTAGATAAACTGATCACTAATTCATTATGTTGGTCTTATTAATGTGTGCCTTTGTCCCTAAGCTCGGGAAACAGACATGGGAGCACCGAGAATATTCAACATGATAGAACTATCTAGAATTAATTATGTGCTGTTTTTGAGCGTTGAGCTTTGCCTGCGTACATCAAAGTTTACATTCAGTTGCTGCCCTAATGTAATAGCGTACAAACACTTGGCGCTTAAAATAAGACTGAGCCACCCAGAGCCAAGCTGATAGATTTTCTTTTACACTAAATGGTCGAAGAAGAGAGGTAGATGATATACCGGGTGTGTCATTCAGACCAAAATCTTTCCCCATTTGAACTCAATAAAGCATCCTCTGTTTCGAGTATAATTTAAACTAAACCACTACAAATAACCAGAATATGGAATGTGATGAGCAAAGAAACGCAACTTTTTGAAGAGAAGAGTTCAAAATCTTTGCGAGACTAGAGCATGAATAACTCCTTTTAATTATGCTAGCACATCAACCTATACGCATGTATTGAGAAACCTAAATTATTTAAAATCACGAAACTCTCCAAATGGTAAATGTACCAAAGATGGTTTCACGGACGTCTTCTTAACGGTTTTGATATTTGGACAGTGATTCACCGAGTTTGTTATGTTATATCATACATTGTAATTCTTATCAATACTTTCGCAGGTAATAATGACTCTTCTCTTTCCCATTGCTTATTTATTCCCCTACCATTGTCTCTCTATCCCTATGCCTCTCTCTCTCATACAATACAATATCTCTCCATCTCTTTTTCTCGCTCTCTGTAATGCCATTATAACATTGTCTGCGAGACTGTTTCGGGATACCAAACTGGGACACCAGAGGTGCTGCACATGATAAGCTCATATGGAAAATCTCCCGAAACTTTTCATTCAGAATCGCATACTCCCCGAAATTTCTTTGCTTGGACTTTCACCCGATTAACCTATTGAGAAAGGCCCGGTATCGATTTGTAATAACCATGCTTTGATGCCTCATTGAAAACAGATAAACTCACACTCTTCGACAAGATTGTACAAATCAACTGCAACTGAAAAAAAAGTCAACGTTACTCTAAAACAAAATTTAATAAACTAACAATTCAGCCAATCGTATTAAACTAATTATTCCGTTCTGTGGCAGAACTTCTTTCTGAATGTCATAAAGTAAATCACTCGAGACCCTGCACTAAACTTTTCGAATGAAACCCCGAGGGTCCACAGAATTGGCTGGCAACAATTATCCGAGGAAAGCATGACATTGGCCATTTGCTCCATTAACACCGACAAGCTGTATTTTGTAATTAACTGTCCGGAAAGGTGTAATGAAATAGAAAAAAAAAAACACTTTAAAACGGAATTCGGTCATTTGCTTCTTTCAATCACTGTTCATTTCTATTGTGAGACATTTAATCAACTGGCAAAAAAAATTCATTAGCTTTAGAGCAGAATTTTTGGTGGATAATGGAAGATTTCCGTGCAAGGACGGATGGAGTAGTCGAGAATAATTTCCAAACCATTATCCTGGTTTATCCAATTTCATCTCCCTCCCTCTCTCTCTCTCTCTCTCTCTCTCTCTCTCTCTCTCTCTCTCTCTCTCTCTCTCTCTTTGTCTCTCTCTGTCTCTGTCTCTGTCTGTCTGTCTGTCTGTCTCTCTTTCTCTCTCTCTGTCTCTCTCTTTTTGTCTGTCTACCTGTCTGTCTGTCTGTCTATTGTCTCTCTCTCTCTCTCTCTCTCTCTCTCTCTCTCTCTCTCTCTCTCTCTCTCTCTCTATCTCTCTCTCTCTATCTCTCTGTCTGTGCCGCCTTTTATTTCTTTTTAATTTATCTCACTTTGCAAAATTTTTATTTTTTTTAGATGATTTTTCTGTATTTTTTTTAAATTGCAGACGTCACAGACAAGTCTTTAAAAGAGCATTTTAAAATTGAAACATTTAAAAAGCTTAAAAGAGGCCTGCAATAAATGATAATTTTAACCTTACATAATACAATTACAATTTTAAAAAGATACAATAAATAATCTCAACCAAAATAAAATTGTGTCTTAGATTGTGGACTTTATAAAGTTAACATTACAGATTAAAGACACTGCCGCAATAATTAATGAGAAATTTTGCAACATTGAAAAAAAATATAAAAACAAAAAGGACGGAAAAATAGCTGATGACGATAGCGAAGATAACGGTAATGAGGAGAAAGTGGACGGAGATAAACACTATCACATTATTTATTAGAATGGAAATATTTTTTCCACTATTTGGATTGTAAGCCCTTTGTCATTTCCTGCCATTTCGTGATTGTTTATTTTTCCTCTATTTTCTTTGCTTTTCGTTTTAACCTTTTCTGCAGTGTTGCCATTATCACTGTTTTTATATATTTGAATAATTATTTGTCTCCTATGTATGTCTCAAATTTTAATGGAAATAAAGAAACTATTGTAAAAAGCATTTTAAAAAATCGAAGACAGTTAACCTCAAATAATAGTTTTTATTCTTTTTATATGAGGCCGTTGCCCTGAATTTATAATAGCTATCCTGAGATTTATTTCTTTTCCTTGCCTAGAGCGACCCGAGGAATTTCGTGTCACATTCATTATTTAGAAACCTTATAAAAGGCTTCTCGATTTAGCCATAACACAATTGAAGGTGGGAAGTAAAGACAATGTAAGAATAAGCCTGTTTCTCTTTCAAAATGTTTCGCATTTAATCCTTTTGGTTGGTGTGCCGGTAACTTTAGATCAATGCGCTAGGACAATCAGAGAGGTCTATTAGAATCTCGTTAATTAGAGTAATTACCACTATGATAATATTAGCTGCTGACTGTTCAGCTATTGGTTCGATCACCGCAGAACTCTCCCCTTTCTCTTTCGCTAAATCGTTGAAAATAACTTTATTGACAGACCATTGGATGCTCTTGCGTCAAGCAGACCAGTGCGGCTATATTAAGACACCAGGTCAAGCTTGTCTGCAATCAAACTACCACAAGTTTAAGCTCCACTTGAAAGTGACATTAGAGGCAACGTTCATCACAACAACACAACACTTTTATATAATGTCCACCTGGACATGTACTTTTTTTTTTTTTTACTTCCAATAGATATATTTGAATGGCAAACAGTATCCAATGTCTATCCACCTCGTAAATGGCACCTTCTCATATATGTACTCCAATAAATGATTTGACATAGTGATTTAAAGACAGTCGATTCTAATGCTTTTTTTTTATCAAATAATATTACATGATCACACATTTTTAATCATATTTTGGTGTTGTGTTTTTGTTTTGTTTCGTTTCTTTTATGTTATTTCTCTTGTTAAATACAGCGAGAGGGATGAAGAGATAAAGAAAGAGAACGGAACTGTTGAAAAAAAGAGGAAAACAGAAAAAGAGAGAGAGAGAGAGAGAGAGACAGAGAGAGAGAGACAGAGAGAGAGAGAGACAGACAGACAGACAGACAGACAGACAGACAGACAGAGACAGACAAACAGACAGACAAATAGACAGACAGACAGAAAGAAAAAGAGACAGAAAGTGAGAGAGTGGGATTGGAGGAGTAATGACAGTGACGATGACTGACTAAGAGAAAGTATGAGGAAAACAGCGTAAAATATATAAACTTTTTAATTGCACCCAGCTTTATTAACGTATCAAAATATACTTTATTGGAATATCTATTCTTTAAGGATTAAAGGATTAAGGATTGACTTTGAACTCTGTTTCTGACCCTTTTTTTTTTCCTTCATGTTTTCCCCACAAAAAATTAACACCTGAACCCGGATCTTCTACTTTTATTTTCATCCTGTTTGTAAGGCTTTTTTAGACTCAAAAATATTTCATTTCGTGAGCAGTTTTGACCGGTTTAACATAACCAGATTCATAATAAACCGACTAAAATTTAATGCACATGTTAAGTGTTTAAATTCCTTGCTTTGCAGTTTAAAAAGATATCAGGGTTTCACAAGTGTGGTTAGAGTTTTAGAGAGACATTTGAGTTTAGCAAATTAGGGGGAGCGGTGGGGGTGATTATAGAAGATCAGGTTTTCAAAAGAGAAATTATGGTTTTATAGAACATCAAAACTCCACGTCTTATTTTGTTTAATTTTCGTGGAAATTATCGCCATGTCTTTACCTCTGTCTCAGTCTTATCCCCCTTCTCTGTGTCTGTCTATCTGTCTCTGCCTGTCTATCTGCCTCTCTCTCTGTCTGTCTCTGTCTCTGTCTCTCTCTCTCTGTCTCTCTCTCTCTCTCTCTCTCTCTCTCTCTCTCTCTCTCTCTCTCTCTCTCTCTCTCTCTCTCTCTCTCTCTCTCGCTATCTATTTCTCTTTTGGTATTTCTTCATTTGCTCCTCATCGAAACTGATTTTTTTGTGGGTTTTTTTTTTTTTTGGATTTCCTTTATCTTTCTGTCCATTCTCTGACTTTCTCTTTCTAGGTCTGCTCCTATTTTTGTTTATTTGTTTATTTGTATGATTGTCTGAGTGCCTATTTTTTGAGTACTTGATACCCGTTTTTCTCTCTTTCTTACATTGTCTTTTCTCCAATTTTATCACTCATTCTCTTTCCCTTCCTCCCTCTCCCTCCTCTCTCTCTCTCTCTCTCTCTCTCTCTCTCTCTCTCTCTCTCTCTCTCTCTCTCTCTCTGTTTTCCTCCTTTCGTTCTCTGCTTATTGCTTTCTGTCTACTTCGTATGCTCGTTTGTATGCTACAACCCCTTTCTTCTTTTACTCTTACTTTCTGTGTCCGCTGTTCTCTCATTATCCCCCTCTCTCTTACGCATCACTTAATTGTGTGGCCTATTGGGGTGTAACTAATGGGTCTCAGTAGGAAGATTGTCCTGCCCATGGACCCTTTGATAATCATGTTGACTTTACCGAGACACTCTGCAGACCGATACACCAGTAAACTAGTTTTGGGGTAATAAACATGGGCTGCCGTAAGGGAATGGGATTTTTAGTGATTATATTATCATTGATCAATGCTCATTGATTGTTTCACTATGCTCTATCCATTTGTCCTACACTGGTGGCAACCATATGAATGTTACAGATGATAGGAAAAGTTGTATTACATAAGGCAGTTTATGCAAACCCACACAGTCATGCTGAACCCTCCTTCCCTTTTTGGATCGATGAGCCAAAATGAAGAATTTCTTTTAAAACTGTCCAGTCAATTAAAACCTATCTGCAAAGTCCAATGTTATCTCTCACTGATGCAATAACATCTACCTTGTAGATCTATGCATCAACTTCACAAAATTCTAACTTGAAAATTAAAGTTTAGATTATCCTAATCTTAATGACGATTTCCAGGCCGTTAGAAAAATGCATTGTATGTGAATTCAAAATGTGCTAAACGCATTTACAAGTACAATCCCTTTAAGCTGAACTTTTTTTATATTGTAGCAAATTGTGTTATCCCAGGTAAGATATCTCTATCTAGTTTTGATTTAGGAGGATTATTTTGGTCTATCCCCTTGCCAAGTGTTTGTTCATTACATTATCCTCTAAAAGAGAATGAAGAAGAAGAAGAAGAAGAAGAAGAAGAAGAAGAAGAAGAAGAAGAAGAAGAAGAAGAAGAAGAAGAAGAACAAGAACAACAACAACAACAACAACAACAACAACAACAACAACAACAACAACAAGTAGAAGAAGAAGAAGAAGAAGAAGAAGAAGAAGAAGAAGAAGAAGAAGAAGAAGAAGAAGAAGAAGAAGAAGAAGAAGAAGAAGAAGAAGAAGAAGAAGAAGAAGAAGAAGAAGAAGAAGAAGAAGAAGAAGAAGAAGAAGAAGAAGAAGAAGAAGAAGAAGAAGAAGAAGAAGAAGAAGAAGAAGAAGAAGAAGAAGAAGAAAAGAAGAGGAAATTCATACAAGTAAATCACATAAAAAATATTTACAAATGCTAATGAAATTCACATATTGTAGCAATAAAAATGTTGGAGAATATGTTTATATTATTTTTTTTTTAGAATCAGGTCCGATAAATCTCATAGAAGTCATATTTATTGTCTCTGCTCTTCTCGTTGGCAATAAATCCAAGAAATCGAATGTAGAGCCAGGTTTTTTTTTTAATCAAATTTTCTGCAATAATAAATTGCATAATTTTTGTAATATGTAATTATATCACGACTGCGAAATGTACATTAATATTTCGTAATGAAGTCTCAAGTTATATTTCCTCTACAATTTCAGAAAAAAAAAAATCCCATGATTTACTGGCGCTCTAAAATGGCATTTGCCTTAAGTCTGTTATGTTTATGAAGCACCTGTAAATATCATCATATTCAGCAGAATAAAGTGATTGTGAGAGAAATATAAATCGTAAATAAATAATTAAAGAGGCATCTATTTTTCAAATGTTTTAAACTAAGAAACTAGGAAAGAAAATAAATGAATAAATGAGCCTTTTATACAGCGCTTTCCAGGATTTTTTCATGGATTACAGAATTGATGCTGTTTAAATAGGTTTAACCTTCCACTGTTAAAAAAAAATAGTTCTACTTCATATGGAAACAAGCCTGAGTTGCATGCGCCTTGAAATCAATAACACTACTCTATAGGGAGTGGTCCAATGCAAATTGTTAAGGGTAGGTGGGGGGGGGGGGGGGGTGAGAGAGAGAGAGAGAGAGAGAGAGAGAGAGAGAGAGAGAGAGAGAGAGAGAGAGAGAGAGAGAGACAGACAGACAGACAGACAGACAGACAGACAGACAGATAGACAGACAGACAGACAAACTGACAGACAGATAAGAAGTCAGAGGAATAAAACGATTGCAACACTGTATCCTTTGATTGAAACATATAAACGTATTAATTCCTTGAGTCTTTGAAATGAACTTTAAATAACGAAGTGGATTTTCGTGTCATGTTTTTTGTTTGGTTTTTAAATATGTCCTACTTGCTGTGGACCGGGACGCTTTCTATTCATTTCACACCCTTCCTTTGCTATTGATTTGAGAAAGATTATTCCATTACTTTTTGTTGTATTTGTAATGATAGTTTTTTTTTTTAGTTTATTGTGCAATGTGTATCGATTTTGTTTGAATTTCGTGGACTTTTTTCCGTATGAATTTGAAACAAACGGATGCTGTTGTATTATTTCTTTTTTATATCCCGCATTCGGTTCTCTCTAAAAAGAAAAAAAAATGAACATATAATTCGTCATGAAAATAACACTTTTGTATGCAATCTGTGTCTTACAAAATAAGATTTATTCGCAGCGTCATACACAATGCGCCTAAGGTAAAAGGTGTTATCGCTATTAATGTACAACTAGGTGTTGCCGTGAAGGAAAAGCCCTCGATAGAGTAAGTATCTGTAATAGAGAATCGTAAAACACTCTAATGATGAAGTATTTAGTCGACAGTGGCCGTGGTCTGAACAAAGTGATAATGCATAATAAAAGTTACAAATCCAAAAGATGACTTTTACGTTTCCTCTGATCATATCAATCTCTCAGATCATGTTTTTCCTAAACCCTAGTCTACTTCAACTCTCTCTCTCTCTCTCTCTCTCTCTCTCTCTCTCTCTCTCTCTCTCTCTCTCTCTCTCTCTCTCTCTCTCTCTCTCTCTCTTTTCCTCTTGATTCTCTCTCGCACTCACTCTATGCCATTCTCATTCCCTCTCTCCACCCTCTCGAGATTTTAAAGTGTTAATGTGGCTGCATTATCTTCTTTCTTGGTTCAGCTTCAGACGATTTTGCAATTTAACATAAGAAAAAGAGACCTTACTTTGCAGACCACGGCTTTCTATAGAGATTTCAAATCAGGCAATCGACCTGACGATCTTTGTCCAGGAAAGCCTCGCACACTAATAGAGGCAGGATTAGTGAAAGGGGACCCCAAGCAGTTCACTCTTCACTGTGTACTTCTCAAAGGTCATGGAGTTTTACAAGAAAACAAACAAGGCCGAGACAATTGTTCTCCTTATTTGAAGTCTGCATTCAACTCTCTCAAATCCGAGCCATAAGAGCCGAAAAATCCAATGTTAAGTGCAAGGGTAAATGCCAGAGCAGATATTTTTGAAATGTTGAAAGGGAAAAAAATCTTTTTGTGGTTCCAAGACAGTGTAAGGTTAAAAAAAAAAAAAAAAAAAAAAAACTTTAAAGGTGATAACGGTGCTTGTAGGAATAAAGATGATAATCATGATACAATGAAAATATAAATGGCGATAAGGATAATAAAAACAAAATAAGTACACCGGGAACAAAATAATAATAATAATGATAATAATAATAATAATAATAATAATAATAATAATAATAATAATAATAATAATAATGATAAAAATAGTAATAATAATAATAATAATAATAATAATAATAATAATAATAATAATAATAATAATAATAATAATAATAATAATAATAATAATAATAATAATAATAATAATAATAATAATAAGGATGATGATGATGATGATGATGATGATGATGATGATGATGATGATGATGATAAAGTTATGGTGAAATAATGGTTGCAAAAATGATCAAAATATTTATATAAACCGTAATGATACATGGAAAAAATACAAATAAAAGTAGTTATAGTATTAATAATATGACAATCATAAAAACAATTATAATATTAATCTCAGCAGTAGAAGCAACAGCACCAGGGGAAATTGTAATAGTAGTAGTAGTAGTAGTAGTAGTAGTAGTAGTAGTAGTAGTAGTAGTAGTAGTAGTAGTAGTAGTAGTAGTAGTAGTAGTAGTAGTATTAGTAGTAGTTGTAGTAGTAGTAGTAGTAGTAGTAGTAGTAGTAGTAGTAGTAGTAGTAGTAGTAGTAGTAGTAGTAGTAGTAGTAGTAGTAGTAGTAGTGGTAGTAGTAGTGGTAGCAGTAGTAGTAGTAGTAGTAGTGATAGTAGTAGTAGCAGCAGTAGTAATAGTAATAATAGTTGTAGTAGTAGCTGTAGTCGCAATTATGGTGATGTGTGATTTCTAAATGCTGTGAAAAATCTAAATTTCGAAAGCATTGACGTTGCTATCAATATTCAAAGGAGCGCAAATTGAGGCCATAAAACAGTTATGAACAATTACTTTAAATAATTGTAAAAAAAAAAAAAAGAAGAAGTTCACAACAATAAGCTCTCCTGCGAACATTGTAGATGCCTCTATATAGGTAAATTCCATGATTTTTTACTCGGTGAGATAATATTGTGTATCAAGGTAGATCTAGTGGTTCTATAAGGATGTTACTCGAAAATTCTATCACCCAAGCTTTTCTTTTCAATTTTCCATGAAATTTTAGTGCTTGGCTTGGTCAATATAAAAAATTGAAAACTGCTATTTTCAGGTGCAATGGTTTCAGAAATACAACAACCATGAAATGCGATATTTCTTTAAACATTATATTTACAAGCTGAAAAACCCTTTTGTCAATTTGCCGGGATTAGCGTGGGTGTTTTTATATAGGCTTATTTAATAGATGGTCTTGGTATCTATCCTTCTACCTACATGATCCAGATATATGACTGCCTATCTATCTTTACCAAGAATCTAGGTAGCACTATAATTCTAGACACAAAATCTAAACTATATCCTCTTGAAATGCTTCCACTAAAAGTAAAATCTAGACCTATCTATGTCTAAGCTACTTTTTTTTAGACTCTTTACTTAGATCTAGATGTTACTCTATAACATGTATTGATGCTAGGCGGCTTTAGACCTGCCGTCGCCTACGTAGTAGGTCTTTTTTCACTTTCATTCCTGTCATCTGTGCCCAACTGTGCTTACAGGAAGTAATTCGCACATTCACCTTTTTCGAAAATAATATTCACATTTTTACCTTTAATGTTCCAAACGCTTTTTGGGAAAAGTAATATTACCACTCCAATCTCCAGGGCAATTTACAAATTTATGCCAAATTTGACGCGCTGAGGTAGGTGCTCGGTTAAACGGTTCTCATTTTTCGCCTATTATTAAGACACAAGCTGGAAAGTCCACTCTATGAACGGCAACCTGGTGTCAATTTCCTGGTGATGGGACGCGTGTGTGTTTTGGGGGAAGTGGAATATCCGAGAAGTTTAAAGATTTTTAATCTAAAACCTAAGTTAATGTATTATTCTAAAGGAAATCCAAGATTAATCATCGCATGAACAATTTGAACCCTAAAGAGTTCATATCTCCGGTAGGGGTTCGCAAGTTTTCTTGCTAGATAAGATTCCTTACAATTATCCATGAGGGAAAAAACAGCTCTCGCAAATAAATCTCAGTTTCTTAGGACAGGATCTAGTATACATCAAGATGTGAGTCTAGTTGCTGTAAATATCTAGAATAATATGTCCAAGCAGCAGGTTGTTTTTTATTTATTCTTTACTATAGATCTTACATGTAGATCTATTTCGGACTGGTTTTTACAATGTAGATCTACTATCTGTTTCAACCCTGCCATTTCTACCCAGCTGTGCTTACAAGAAATAGTTCGCACATTCACCTTTTTCTTTTAGAAAAAAGTAATCACATTTTTGCCTTTTATTTAAAACCCCCCCCACTTTTTTGGGGAAAAATAATTATTACCACACCAAAGGACAATTTGCTATTTTACAATAAAATTATAGTATAGTTCATTATTTCAAACAAAAATTTATTTGCTTATTCTTTCGACCTGCATTTTGTAATACATGATCGATCTAGACGGCAGGGTTTGTGCGGCAAGAAGGCGACTAAGTTTAAAAATAAACTGATGGAAATTTCACAAAAATTTTATCGTGATGAGCTCTCTTTAATCACATCGAGCAATAACACCTTTCTGCTCTGAAGAATCGACGCTGTTTAAAAGCGCTACCAATACGCAACGGTTCGCAAATTAAAATAAAAAGGTATACAAAATACGGAAACAGGAAAAAAGATATTACCCAAAAATTACTCTGTCGTCATTTTTCTCAATGCATCTATGTCAGAATTACTTCATGACTTATGACTAGCATGCATGATTTCCGATGAAATAGCATTGATATATGCAGGTGTGTGCATACTCTATTAGGTTGTTTCTAAAATACTGGGAACTGATTGTTTAATACCCAATCCTCCAGAAAATGACTTTGGGAACCTGCATGTTGTGCTGTATAATCATGACCATTATAGCTAAATGCAGCACTAAATTTCATGAATTATTCACTGTGACAGATCGATCAGAATCCTTTTAGGTTTTTACTCATTGCCTCCGTGGGCGTTTGAAAGGGAGCGGATTATGTTCATGCCTGTGGGAGTATATGTTGAAGGTGACTTCAAAACTTAGGAAAAATTCCGGGATAGATTTGGAAAACGCAGTCAGCTTTATGGTGCAGGCAATTTCACAAAGAGTTAGCTACTTAGCAGCAATTTCTGAGGAAACTAAACCGCTCAAAGGCATTGAAACTTATACAAATGCTCAGAAGAAAAATTGAAAAAAAATCAAGGGGGAAATATTAAGAAGGAGAACATTACATTATCATATCCGTCTTCGAAATGCTTATGATTTTTACAGAGAGTTCACAACTATGATTTCTGTATTTATTCTTAGTATTAACCGTTTATACAAGGATAACCTTTTGAAACAAATCAGGCTAAATCATTAAAATATTTCACTTCACTGATATCTTTCCAGGCCCAACTATAATAAGGTTAGACTTTGTAGATAATCAAAACCGAAATAGAAGTAAAAATAATACATTTCTTTCGTTCTACCAGTACATGAATTCTCATTGACGTTTGTCTTTCCGCGTTTCTTCGAAATTCGAAAAGTTATGAATATTTATGTTCTTATCCTAAAACCTCGTTACTCTTGCAAAGAAATATAGAGAGAAGAGAGAGAGAGAGAAAAGAGATAATGAGTACTTGGAAGAAAGAGAAGTAAAAATTAGAGAGAAAAAAAGAGAGATAGAAAGAGACAAAAAGAGACAGAGAAAGAGAAAGAAAGAAATAGATAGATAGATAGAGATAGAGATAGAATATACTTATATAGAGGGGGAGAGAGAGAGAAAGAGAGGGAGAGAGAGGTTGTCAAATTTAGCTCATCTGATTGGATCTCCGTGAGTCACACGCCTGGTCATGGCGCGCGGACATCCGGTGACTCAGTGCTCTTAACAAATCCCCATCTCTTGATTCACCCTGGAAATCCTCGCTGATCCCCAAATACTGTTAGTGACAGGCAACTCATTAGCAAAAAAATTGTTAGGAGGCTAAATGTTGGTCCAGTTTCCCTTTTTGTCTCATTCGTACCTAAGATAACCCTTTCTTCTGCACTCTGGTTCAATGATAAACTTTCCCCGCGTCCTAAATACTTATAAATCTCCTTTTTAAGGAAATATTTTCGGCAGAGATTCTGAGATCTGTTACTTCTTTCAGCTTTCAAACGGCTAATTTCATACAAAAAAAAAAAAAATAATGTAGATATATATTTCTGTAGTTGTTTAAAATTGGCAGACTCCCAAGCCACGAATATAACATGATTAGGCGACTTCATCTACGTATATTGCAGGAGCGTAAAGGGTTGTGTATGTGTATGTGTATGTGTATGTGTATGTGTATGTGTATGTGTATGTGTGTGTATGTGTGTGTGTATGTGTATGTGTATGTGTATGTGTATGTGTGTGTGGGGGGGGGGGAGGGAAAAGCGATTGATCAGCCTTTGATAAGTTTTTTTCTTTTTGTTGAAAAAAAAAAGATCTTTTAAAACTTTTATTATCGAGTTTCAGCACACGTGAGAAGGGCTCCACGTCGGGGGCTGTTAAGTCTGATCATATGATGTCTTTGTAGTGATGAACTGCCTCATGTTTTAGATAAAAAAAAAAGGGTAAAAATTAGATGAAAAAAAAAGATAAAAAAAAAACAAGAAAGAAAAATTCTCATCTCTATAAAAGACGAGGTATTTAAAATTAATGAAGAAATCAAATAGAAAACTCGCGCTTACAATGTTTCAATGTATTCATGCTATTTAAAATCTCAAAGGATAAAAAAAAGTCCTCGATATGGGAGTTTGAGTAAATCCGGCTGTGCATGACCCACACCAAAATATTTAGGCCGTGGGAGAATGAGAAAATATCGATCCAAAAACTGCTGGGTGTCAGAGGGAGATGTTGGGTGAAATTTGAACAGTATACCGTTGTAAACAAGTAAGAGAAAGAGAGAGAGAGAGAGAGAGAGAGAGAGAGAGAGAGAGAGAGAGAGAGAGAGAGAGAGAGAGAGAGAGAGAGAGAGAGAGAGAGAGAGAGAGAGAGAGAGAGAGAGAGAGAGAGAGAGAGAGAGAGAGAGAGAGAGAGAGAGAGAGAGAGAGAGAGAGAGAGAGAGAGAGAGAGAGAGAGAGAGAGAGAGAGAGAGAGAAACAGACACACAGGCTGTGACACAGACAGACAGAAGAGGAAGAGGGAAATAGACTCGAGGTATGGAAGGAATGAAAGTGAAAACTGAAAGAGCGGGAATAGGGACTGGGAGGAAACAGAAGGTAGAAAGGAAAGTGAAAGAACTAAAGAGAGAGAAAGAGAATCAATCAGATGGTCAGAGGGTGAGAGAGTGAGAGAGAGGAAGATGAAGGAGACATGAGATATGGTAATGGTCATCATAGAAGAAACGAAGAAAGTAAAAGAAGGTAGAACGTGGGAGTGAGCAACTGAGACTGGGACATTGACTAAAATTGATAGAGAGAGGGAGAGAGAGAGAGAGAGAGAGAGAGAGAGAGAGAGAGAGAGAGAGAGAGAGAGAGATAGATAGATAGAGAGATAAAGAGAGAGAGAGAGAGAGATAGATAGATAGATAGATAGATAGAGAGATAAAGAGAGAGAGAGAGAGAGAGATAGATAGATAGAGAGATAGATAGATAGATAGATAGATAGAGAGAGAGAGAGAGAGAGAGAGAGAGAGAGAGAGAGAGAGAGAGAGAGAGAGAGAGAGAGAGAGAGAGAGAGAGAGAGAGAGAGAGAGAAAGTGTGGGGGTGAGAGAGATTTGCATTTTTTTTTATACACACAATCGTACCTGAGTCGAGTGTGAAAGCCGAGCCGAGACTAAAGGCTGAACCGGATGAACTCCACAATGTAATATTGATTACAGACTGTTTTTCTTTCATCTTCATAAATTTTGAACTTTGTCGCCGTGGCTTTAACTGCATAAATCTATAACTGTGTCTGTATTCGCCTCTGTATATGTCTTTCTCTCCTTTATATTCATCTATCTCTTTCTTCTCCCCTCACGATTTCTCTTCCTCTTTCTCTGTCTTTCACTCTCAAAAGCGTCAATCTATTTTTTTTCTTATTTTTCAGTTTGGTCCAACCGAAACTTTTAGGCTGAAGTTTTAAGACTTGCGGGGCGCTTAATGTTGTTATCGTCATTTGATAGTAAAGTGTGCATTATCACATCTATATATCCCTAGATCTATTAATCATCGATAGTCAACTACCCAGCGCTCGAACGACGCAGAGAGAAAGCAGCGACGTAGAAGGGCTGTCCCCATCTCCCGCGACAGCCCTAGCTCTAGCTCTCACCAGGCTGGCAGTGGAGTAGCTGAACGGAAGCCAGTCACATGACGGTGTGAGGAGGCCCTCTGTCAGCCTCACACTCACTCACACTCTCTCTACCCGAGTCGTTGTTTGCTCACCCAGCCGGTCCCAAGCTCTAGCAGTGATGGGAAGAGCGCAGCGCTCTGTAAGGCTCTCGGTTCTCTTTAGTCCACGCTAAAAACTACAACATAACAAAGAGGGAAAAATCGTTAGGGGAGGACGAAACAACTGACTCTCTTGTTTGGGCTTCGAGATTGATACTGTTAGCACACAGTATCCGATCTGTGATCTTGTGGCAAGCCGGCACTGGATAATGGTCGAAGTCTAGAATTTGGATTCGGAGCGACTCGTGTTGTTTTATCTGTTTGTTAAGCCGGGTCAGAGGAAGATTATAGTTGGGTTTTTTTTTCGTGGACCTCAAGACTTTCGTAAGTAGAAGTTTAAGTAGATAAAGATTCTTAAACAACTCTTTCGCATTAGAGGGCTATTTGAGCTGGTATACTACAGCAGTATCGTCATATCAGCTATTTTTAAACTTATTCTCATATTATGTAAAGCATGTTGCGCAAGTTATGAATTTTTAAACATAATTATCTTGAAATATGACACGAAGACATTGGTATGCGGATTGTGGGTGGCTCGTAAGTGATACCATCGTATAGATTTATGAAAGTTCTTAGGTCATTTGGTCAGAATAATCTCCATTCGGTAATGAATACTTCAATTTAAACGCTAACGTATGTGATGTTAGATCTGAGTATAAAGCCGAATTATTGTCATCTCTCTTTGTTCAGAATCAAGTTTGACTACTGTTTAACTATCACCAACACCCAGCAGTGAATTGAACACCCAATAATTTGGAAGGTGATAATAACGACATCTTGTCCTTGTGAGGAGAGCAGAAAGCACTGAAACTCAGCTTCCAATCATTTTTTTCAAAGGAACTCGCAATGGCTTTCAACACAGTTCCTTTATTCGGTGTATAATCTCTTGGAATTTGTGTACATTTTTTATTAGGTGGGCAGTGAGCACTTTATTATTTTTGTCCCTAGAGGTGGTTGAATAGGCTATAGTGATCTTATCAAAAAGTCTTTGAAACACTGCTAATCGCATAACATTTTTTTTAACAAAACCCCGGTATGTTTAGAATCACTTTGCTACAAGTAACTTAGATCAGATGCGTACTTCAATTTCTCATCTCTTTCTTTATTTCTTTCCCTTTGTCTGTCTGTCTGTCTGTCTGTCTGTCTGTCTGTCTGTCTCTGTCTCTCTGTCTCTGTCTCTGTCTCTGTCTCTCTCTCTCTCTCTCTCTCTCTCTCTCTCTCTCTCTCTCTCTCTCTCTCTAAGAATGAAATGTTGGCATATTTTTGAAAGTTTGTTCGAATTTTGAGTAAGCGATTATTCCTGTATCCACAAAAACTTCAGCTATTAGTTACATGACAGGCTAAATTGAAGTTGATTAATTTGTTTCCTATCACTTGTGCGTGATGTTTGACGAAGCTTTCTGCTCACTATGTGACAAAAACCTAAGGCTAGCGTGTCTAAAGGTAATTAGACACGTTTCTTGTCTCTATATATTCTAGATTCTTTTTAGGAAACTGACTTTTAAACAAGTCGTTGGCAAACGAGTGCAAATGAGTCATATATCACCATGAGAACCGCAACAGTGTTCCTCTGTACTCCGCTTTTCTCTTTTCATCTCTCTTTATGTGAAACTTTTCATATCTATCTTTGTTTCTCATCATCTCTCTGTCTCTTTTCTTTGACATAATTATGTATTTTTTCCTTCTCTTTGGAGAATACTGATGAACCTTGGACATTTAAGCTCCGGTGGATGTATATACTTAATAATATTTGATAGGTTTATGAACCTCAAGTCTATTCCTCATGTATTGGCCTGTCGCCCAAATAATAATTGGTATTTTCATTTTTTTGCCTGTTGACAAAGACCGAAAATTCTCATCATCGCTAATATCGCGTCCTCTCCCTCAATTTGTGTTGCGCAATCAACCAAGGACCAGCAACCAGAGGTTTTTCGCATCTTGAAGTTAGCAGCTATAGGCCAGTGCCGTCGAATTGTTTTTATGATTTTTCAACGTTCGCTTTGTCTTTTCAAAAATCTTTTTCGGTAATTTTCTTCGTCTGGTTTCTTTCCTGCTCGAAAATTTTTGTTCATTAGATAAAAGGTGAACTGAATAATTTCCTTGAAATGATTGAAATAGAGCGTGGTGTTGATTGCTGTTTGTCACGGCAGCGCGCTATTATGAAGATTGTTCTGATTTCCCTAACCATTTGCAACACTTTCAAGAATACACGACAGAAGTTATCTCCCCATAATAATTATAGAAACGTACTTTGATTTTGGGAATATTTTCTGCTTAAGAATTTAACTTTGTTATTTTCTTCTTGTTTTAGTGAACTGTGTTCAATTTATGAGCAAAAAAATGTTGGGGTGAGAGGGAGGGTAAGTAACGGATAGCGCCTTTTTACAGAATGAAGAAAACTGCCAAACCCTGAGTTATGAAATCTAGGTTCCGGTAGACTTGGTCAATTATTGTTGAAAAAATTCGGAATAGTTATCAGTCTGCTTCATGCACAAGGGAAACATTTATGATTCACTGGCTATTGTATCGAACTAAAAATTTAAACCTCAAATTTGCTTTTGTAACTTCTAAATAGAGCACTGCTGGCCAATATACTTATTTACCTCCAAGTCCTTTTAAAACCTTAAACGAAAACTAAATCTTTCAATTTATGTGTATGTGGATAGGAATATTTTGCTATATTTTTAACAAAACCGTAAATACTTTTTAAAGTAAGATATCTTCCTCATTTGATCGTTAGATAGGTAAAAACGATGTTGACAAGGAATCAGAACCCGATACAAACTTCTAGAATTATCGTAAAAGAACTAGAGTTTCAAGTTATCCCAACAATTGTTCGCTCCTTGTAAAAGTCAGGATTAAAAATCAATTGAAAAGTATCGATTGTGGACAAAACGCCAAAATGCTTTTGTTTCCTCTCTTTTTTACTTCGTATTAGTTCGAAATTTTAGCGCTGTTTGAATTTGGTTTAGATCTAGATCACTTCAAAGAGATGCAGTCGTTTTCGATTTGTTTGCAAACATTATCATTTTTTTTCATGGGAAGGAAATTTGTTTGTCTATATGTGTCTCTCTAACTTGTCTCTTTCTCTTTTTCTTGTCTGCCTCCCTTTCTCTCTTATATCAGCTTTTCTCTTTTTTCTTTATCTACTCTCATTCTCTAGTCTCTTCCTCTGTCTCTCTGTCTCTCTGTCTCTGTCTCTGTCTCTCTCTCTCTCTGTCTCTGTCTGTCTCTCTCTCTCTCTGTATCTCTCTCTCTCTCTCTCTCTCTCTCTCTCTCTCTCTCTCTCTCTCTCTCTCCATCCTGTATAGAGCACTCAACATCAAAACATACATTGATTTTCGATATTTACATTATAAAAAATTTTTTCAAAACATTCTCCCACAAAACAAAACAAAACAAAAATATAGATAAAAAGAACCCAACAAACCTTTGTGGGAATTTTCGATGACTTGTGAACTATGCTTTTGTTACGTTAACCGAGAAAAGTTTGTGATAATGAAATAAGCATTTTGATCTTACAATACCGCTCGCATTATAAGAATGAGAGAGACTTGAATGATGGGAAACACCAAGAGCCAATACTTTTTACGTGCATAATGGTATTTGCCATCATTTCACTTTAGAAACGATATCTAAGTACTGCCCTTTTTAACACGAAAATAAAGCGCTTCGAGAAACGATTTTCTCCCGGGTTAAGCTGCTCGACTGTTTACTTTTTCATCATTTACCACGAAAGTCGGCCATAAAAAACCTCTTCCAACTTATAAAAATAAATAATAAACACAGCCGCGTAGCAAACTCCCAAGAGTGACCGAGAGCTCCCCTAAACATTCAACCTAGTTTCTTTCACGTCCCCTAAGTTTGCCTGTTAGTCTGAAGAGCCGCAATCGTTTTGCTGCAGGAGAAATTGATGTGCCAAATAGTCCGGATCAAACCGGACACTTAAGAGCCAAATTTCCACTTCCTGCCTCGTTAGGTTTACATTGATCCATCCTCCTCCCCTGCGGTTTTTATTTTTTTCAGTCTAAACCAACAGCTTAGTTAGTTGCGATGTGTGCTCAGCATTCCGGGCGCGTTTTATTCAACAGATGGTGTTCGCACTTTTTGTATTTTTTTTTTTTTTCACCGTCTAGTGCAGGGTTTTCAATAAAGCTTTTATTAGAAATATTTTAAGCTATTTATTCTTTCATATGGCCTGTTAATCACGCAAACAATACACATTGCTACGCTTGTGACAGCTATATTATTATTTAGATCTATAACACAAGAATGTCTTTACAGAGTATACCAGTCGATGTACGCGTCTTTTCATATCTATTTTTCGGCTTTTTTTTTTCTTTATCGCTTCCCTCCTACGCATGCTTCTTCTTCTTCTTCTTCTTCTTCTTCTTCTTCTTCTTCTTCTTCTTCTTCTTCTTCTTCTTCTTCTTCTTCTTCCTCTTCCTCTTCCTCTTCCTCTTCTTCTTCTTCTTCTTCTTCTTCTTCTTCTTCTTCTTCTTCTTCTTCTTCTTCTTCTTCTTCTTCTTCTTCTTCTTCTTCTTCTTCTTCTTCTTCTTCTTCTTCTTCTTCTTCTTCTTCTTCTTCTTCTTCTTCTTCTTCTCCTTTTTTTTCTCCTTCTTCTTCTCCTCCTTTTCCTCCTCCTCCTCCTCCTCCTTCTTCTTCTTCTTCTTCTTCTTCTTCTTCTTCTTCTTCTTCTTCTTCTTCTTCTTCTTCTTCTTCTTCTTCTTCTTCTTCTTCTTCTTCTTCTTCTTCTTCTTCTTCTTCTTCTCCTCCTCCTCCTCCTCCTCCTCCTCCTCCTCCTCCTCTTCCTCCTCCTCCTCCTCCTCCTTCTTTTCCATACAAACTGTATTTATTCTATTTAGAGCTTTGTTTCAATTGGTAGATTGTTTTTTTTTTTTACAAAGTTATTAAATCTTAATACCATCTCTTATTTACTAATTCTAGGCATTATATCATTCACCAATCAAGATTGTCCGATCATGCTCTTATTGTGCATTATATACTCTTTACTTGGTTTAACTTTTATGGCGGATTTCAGCGAATAAGGAATGACCTCCAATGTTCACAATTTGTTTAGAACCAAATAAATGCTATCCCATTATCCTTCGCATTATCTCAAAGTATCCTTATATGTCGTGCTTCATTCTCTGACATAATCACTTTCAATGACAGATCTATGAAAGGTATGGCTTGATAATAAATATTTTAGTTCTAAGAGTGCCTTTATCAAGTTAATGCTTCTATGCTATAAATCGATAAAATATCAATATTCATTTTAGCCACCGGCCAAACACATCGAGAATGTTATGTTCTCTAGCTTAATGTGCATGTTTTCTTTTGTTGTTGTTGTCTTTAAGTATTTTTAAAGACATCAATAGATTAATTTGCGCTTCAGCTCAATCTTTTGAACGAAAGGTTTATGATTACAAGTACAGTGATGATACACATTTATATATTTACTTTATGTATACATATCTTGACGGATGGACAGATACATAATATGTAGATCTATAAACAAATAAATTGATTGGTGGAAAAATGAGTAGATGTACAGGGAAAGATAGAAAAAAGGAAAAAGAGGGTTGCTGTGAAGATAAATACAGAGAAAGAGAGACAGAGAGAGAGTTAGAGGGAGAGAATTAATGAATTCAAATATATTTATGATTTTATGTGGTAGAAAAGGTCAAACTATTCGGCAATATTTACCAAGGTACTGACTAGAAAAGAACAAATGAACTACAGAGCGTTTAGAAAAGTAAAATACGCCTCTTATCTAAGGAAACGGTTTTAAATAATCAAAAGACAAGATTTTTTAAAATGAGAAACTTATTGAAAGTAAACTACTGAGACAGAATGCATTTCTCTTGGTCAATAAAACAATCTTGTCTATTCCCAGCTCAGGATTTTTTGGTGTATCCCAAGCAAGATATTGGTTGCTTTGGAGAATTAATTTATATAAAATAAGACATTTGATGAAAATTTATTGAATCAATGCCTTGTATTTTGTGTATTGAAGTAATGAGTATCTTTATGAAAACCAAGTTGCCTTTTGTCCTTAGATTGTTTGTCGAGAAATATAAAACTGACTTGTCTCGTTTTGATCTTGATGAAAAAAAATTAACCAGTATTTGACTTAACATCTTATGCTTTTTTCTACTGAATTGCGAGTGGCGACATGACTCTTGAAGAATGCAAAAAAAAAAAAAAAAAACAAAACAACAAACAAAGGAATCCATATGTCCTTGTTCAGCCCCCTATTCCACTTCTTGCCTTGCCATTAATTCTTGGCCGTAGGGGAAGGGCTAAGGTCTAAAGCCATTACTTTCTTCTAAAACCCTTGGCATTACGCTGTCTGAGGGTTGCCTAATTATTCCCTTGTGAAGGATCGTTTCCAGCTTCAGTAGCCTAGGAGCAAAACCCACAACCACCATCTCTTTTGAACAAGACAAGTTTCTTTTTTCTTCAGTCTGGCTTTATTATATCGAGACATGTTTCTAAAGGTTTATATTTGACAGGCAAAGGGAAGAAGGAAGTGTGGTGGAGTAGGACGGAAGGAAGTGAAAAATAAAAAAATAAAAATTGAGTTACAACAATCAATGTGTAAAAAAAATGTGACAAAACGTTAAATATGGGCGGCCCTTCCCTTTTCCTTCCATTATGAGAATAAAGGAGCCATTATTGATTTGAAATTTCCCTCATTTTTCTTGGGTTTGAGTTCTGAGCATGTTACAAGTGATATGATATTTTTAGAGCGAGCCGTTTAAATTAACTTTGAGTTCTGTAGAAATATATGAAAGTAAAACCAGAGATTCTTTTCTGCTTACAAGGGAATGGACAGTATAAGAAATCGTGCTTGACTGATAAGCCAATTGTTCAACAAGACACAGAAAATTAAAAGTTATTTACATTTCTAGCTAACAACGTTGAAAGACTGTTTCACCAAACAATTTAAACATGTGAATCAATCTGAACAATTCTTCTGTCTTCGGTGGGGATTCAGTGGCATGTTCTGATCTTATTTATCTTTTGTGCCTCTTCTGTACCGAATGGTGAACTAACTTCAGCCATGAAATAATTTTTTTTGATGATTTGTAAAACTGTAATGTGGATAATGCTATGAGATTCAGCATTCTAAATCGTTATTCTTATTACTTTCGCTCTGTGAAGCTGCGTCCTATGCATTTTTTGCCTGACTACAGCTACAGGTAGAATTATAATTTTAACTCAAAGCTCCAATACTGAATTTAATTTTGATCGCACAGATTGGATTATTACAGAGCTACCCCTGCCACCTTTTTTGTCGATGAGAAACACAATGATTGCATGGTATCGATTAGTTTCTTTAACTAGGTCTGAAGATCAAATGAGTATAATTATATTTTCCTCCTCATGGACTCCAGTGCAATTTTGTAATTTCATTGCCCCATAGTATCGATTAAAAAAATAGAAAAGGGAGTGAATAAACAGAACGCATTAGCTTTTCCCACAACCTTGTTGCCATCCGTGCCGTTATCTGTAATTAAGATAATTACGTATTTTTTTAGCTTTTCATCCCGGTTTTTGTTAAAAATTCATTTAAGTCCAGCCCTAGATATGTATGGCGTTTATGCAATTGCAGAAACTGTGACTCTTGTTTTTGTTGTTTTCTTTAATTGCAAGATTGCTGTCGTAAACTCAATTTTATTATCTTTAACTTGTACATGTTAATGTAATTTTCAAGGCTTTGTTCTCAGCTGGTTTCAACTATTTTAATTCATCTTTTTGAGACTGAAACATTTTCCTTGGAAATTTTAGTTCACATTTTTCTTCAAAGACTATTAACATTAGAAAAATCACCGCTTTACTCAGCATAAAATATCTAAGGAAAACAAAAGAACAACAAATATTTCGAACTCTACGAGATCCACTAAATCTACATAATTCCTTTTATAAGGTTGAACTTATGGAACCGTATATGGTTTAGCAGCTACTAATAAATGGTTTTTTTGTTTTGTTTTGTTTTTATTTCACAAATGTAAAATGAACTCGTTTTATTTCAGGGCAGGCAGAGTTTGAACGATTAGAAATATTCATAAACCATGCTGAAAGTGCAAGTTCTGAGCCTCTCATAGATCTGTTTGAATGAAAGTTTAGACCTCATTTTGATGTCTGTATCGGATAAATTAATATGAAATTTCCAGAAAGATTAAGGCGGGATTGATCAATTTTGAATTACTATCTAGATAATTGCTTTTCATTCACACAATATTCGTGTATAAAATTATTTATCCACTGGACGGCATTGCTTTGTAAGCTTGACTTCCTTAGACTTTCCAGTATAATTAAGCTCATAGATCGACCTTCCTTAAGGGGGGAAAGCTCTCTCTCTCTCTCTCTCTATATATATATATATATATATATATAATATTCTACCACTTTCAAAATTCGTGGACCGGATTATTTTGATCTTATGGGAATTCTAGAATTTTTTTAAAAATTAATCACAAATAATACTTTCAGACATAGAGTTGTGGGAGTGTATTGAAATAGAGTAATACTTTTGGAGTAAAAGTAGCGCTAAATGAGAAACAGTTACCGAGAAAACTCTATGAAGTATCTCTTGGAAAAGACCTTTTTATTAGGTAATTAGAAAGCTGTGCATTTCCACCGCCTCAAGGAAAGAATATTGATACAATGCGCGTACGCTCTTTATATATATATATATATATAAGAACAACCCCATTATGGAGTAGATTTTGAATAGATTCGTGAGGAGTAAACAAAACTGAAGGTTACAGCTCGGGGCAAATCTGAAGGCTGCAAAAGCGCCTGATTGATTAATGCGGAGAATGATTTGCCGGTGTGTGCTTTAGAACCGATACAGGGCACGTTCAGTTTACTGAGTCTTAAATAACGGCGCCATCAGTTCTTGAATGAAGGAAATGCTAAATGAAACGAAAGAGAAGAGAGAGAGAGAGAGAGAGAGAGAGAGAGAGAGAGAGAGAGAGAGAGAGAGAGAGACGGGGAGAGAGAGAGAGAGAGAAAGAGAGAAAGACAGAGAGAGAAAGAGAAAAAGAGAAAAAGACACAGAGAGAGAGAAAGAGAGAAATACAGACAGAGAGAGAGAGAGAAGAGGAGGAGGAGGAGGAGGAGGAAGAGGAATAGAGAAATGCGCGGTAAGGGAAGATGTGTGTGTAGGAGGGAGCGGGCATCGCGTTTTCATTGAAACAAAATACAATTAAATGCGCGCCATCTCTATTGCGTGGGTTGAGATTTTAAGATTGTTGCACTTTTATTTCGAAATACAACACTGCTGGAAAGAATGGGCCCGTGAAGCAGAATTAAAAAAAATGAGAAGGACTTTTGTCTTTCTTCATCGGCTTAGAAAGGTTGATTTCAATCTTTGGATGTTGCGTGAGAAAATGAAACGGTAATACAGGCGAGAGAGTACAGATATGCTATTACTTGAAGCCAATTCAGACCTAAAAAAAAAAGCCACCAATTTCCAAAACAACAACATTAAGCAGGTCGGTAGCTATAACAACACATGCATACACATATGTAATAGCAACAACTTCAGCTGATGAAGAGAGAGAGAGAGAGAGAGAGAGAGAGAGAGAGAGAGAGAGAGAGAGAGAGAGAGAGAGAGAGAGAGAGAGAGAGAGATTGATAGATAGATAGATAGTGAGATAAAAAGCTTCTATTATAGAAGTGAGACCAAGTCAGTTTAAAAAATCGTTATTAAACAACAAATTTGACAAGAATATGACAACCCTGACAATAATATGAACAAAAGAACAGCACAAAGCCAATAATTACGTCGACAGTTCCATCACCAGTGAATATCAATAAGGATAAGATCATAAGGTGGGCACCTGTACACCCCACAATAAACAACTGAATAGATAAAGTATACTTAGATTCTGGCTTTATAGGAGTTAAAGAAAAGTTGCAACAAAACATCATAGGACAGAAGTCAAAACACTGACAACCTCAGGAAAAAAAGAAAAGGAAAAGAAAATTTCGTCGTCCATTAAATAATCATGTTAATGATCTAGACATAAAATGTTAGAGACCTAATTGCACCGTGTGAAACAAAATTTGCAGCAAAATAGAAAGCGTCGAAGCAAAAGCTGTAATTGGAATAAACAATTATGGTGGATTTTTAAAACAATAAGAGATCTAAACATGGAGTGGAAACAGTTTCACGCGAAACCTTAGCAGTACGTGACATCCATTATGCATAAGGGCAGTGGGCGCTTGTGCGGCAGCTGAGCTTTGCTGGCTGCAGAAAAGGCAGAGAATAGTGGTCGAGTGAGCTGTGTGTCGCTTTTCTTCTCATCGACGTCAGTTTCATGATCATCGTCGTCCATCCGTGTATATCTATTGTAACTTGGGGCGAATTAAGCTCAATAGTAAGCGAAGTTTGGTGCCGAGAGCCAGGGAGCCGCTCTCAGGGTGGGCGAAGAGGCGTGAAATAGATCTCTCTCTCTCTCTCTCTCTCTCTCTCTCTCTCTCTCTCTCTCTCTCTCTGTCATTCGCTGTCTCTTTCTCTTTCTCTCTCTCTGTCTTTATTTCTCTCTCTCTCGCTGTGTCTTTCTCTGTCTCACTCTTCTCTCTTTCTATGTCTCTCTCCCCTGTGTCAATCTCTGTTTCTCTCCCTAATAATCTCTCTGGCCCTATATCTCTCCTCAGCCCTCACTCTCCATTGCTCTGTTCGTTTCTTACTTTCTATCAATTTTTCTCTCTGTTGGTTATTCTATTTCTTTCTCTTTTACTCTCCATATTCTCTTACTCTTTGCATTTCTCATAGCTATACCACATTTCCTCTATTTTGTGCAAGTTTCATCTTTTTTTTCCCTGCGTCACTCTAGTCCTCTCAACTCCTTTTTCGTTGCCATCTTAACTAACCTTACCCCCCCCCCCTTTCTACCTCTACCCCCCTCCCTCTCTCTCTCTCTCTCTCTGTCTCTCTCTCTCTCTTTCTCTCCTTTTTTCTTTTTTCTTCTCGTTCCTCTTCTTTCTCTTTTGCTCTGTCTTTCACTCTCTCTTTTCTCTTTCTTTTTGTTTCTTTCTCCATATGTCTCTTCTCTCATCCTCTTCTTTATGTTTCCTAACCTTTCCTCTCGCTCTCACCCTCATTCTCGTTATCCCTTTCTTTCTCCTATGTTTTTTTTTCTTTTTCTTTTCTTTATGCACGTTCTTTTTTCCTTTTTCTATATCCCCATGTCATTTTCCTCCTTTTCTAAAGTTGTCATCTTAAATACTCTCCCGTCCAATTACTACTCTCTCTCTCTCTCTCTCTCTCTCTCTCTCTCTCTCTCTCTCTCTCTCTCTCTGCCTCTCTCTCTGAGGCTACAACCTCCGAGCTCTACTGTGTCGTTTTGTATTTTTCTCCACTTCTTTACCTTCGCTGTCTTTCTCTGATTCTCTTGTTCTCTATTCACTGCGACTTTTTTTTACTCACTCTCCATCGTTCCTTCTTTCTCGGATCTCTTCTTCTTCTTCTCTTGACTATTTCTCCTCTCATGTCTCTCTCCCCCCCCCTCTCTTTCTCTTTTCTTCTCTATTCTCTCTCCTTGTCTTTCTCTCAGGCAGAATTGTAGAAACTCACGCTGGATCGATATCGGGATCTACTCCAGACTACTATAGTATAGCCTTGACAGCACCCTGGAGAGTCCTTTCAGATGGCTTCAACGCTCAGGGAAAACGGGAGAAAGGAAAGATGATGGTGGGTAGTTGGTAGTGGGTACGGGGAGGTGGTGGTGGTGGGGGGGAAGGGAGATAGCGGGCGGCGAGCAGGTAAGGAGAGGAGAAAATAGTCGCAATTTGTAAGAAGAAAGAAAAAGAGTTCTTCAGAAAGCGCGTTTTTATATGAAATGGTTTTGAGAATACGACAGACGTTTAATAGTGAGTAAAAGAAGAGATAGAGAGGAGATAGAGTGAGACAGTCGGAGTGAGAGAACAAAGAAGGAGAGACAGAGACATACAGAGAGAGAGAGAGAGAGAGAGAGAGAGAGAGAGAGAGAGAGGGGGGGAGGAGAGGGAAAGGTTATGTAAAGGAATAATGACAGAGTTTATATTAAGCAAATAATAAAGAATATAAATTATTTATCAAATGAAGTACTAGGGGGGTCGAAGGGAGAGAGAGAGAGATTTGGAGAGAGAAAGAATGAGAGAAAGAGATAGAAAGAGAGGAGATGCATGGTCTATGCTTTTAGTGAGGTCGCAATAGTTGTGAAGACAAAGGAAACAAAATACAAAGAGCTGGCTCTGGCATCGCTAGAAGTCATAGGGCACGCGATAAACGTGGAAGGTTTCACAGAGAAATGAAGGAAGGATGTGGAGTAGTGTGAAAGCTCACGAAGAACAAAGAATGACGGAGGTATGCTTTGGTGGAAAATGGAAGTTAGAAACATAACATGACACGCATAGATAGAATAAAGGGAATAAGAAGAGGGAGAGTGGCTGATGGAGAAAGAGAGAGAAGAAGAGATGAGAGTAAATGTGGGAGGCTGTATGTGATTTGGACTTAAAGGCATGAAGTGAAAGCTTGGGTTTCCTGTGAATTATGAAAGAGGATGAGATGAGAGATAAAAAATGAAAGAGATAGATAAATAGAAGAGGTAGACCGAGAATCAGAGAGAGAGAGAGAGAGAGAGAGAGAGAGAGAGAGAGAGAGAGAGAGAGAGAGAGAGAGAGAGAGAGAGAAAGAGAGGAGAGTGCGTGAAAGACAGAGAGAAGGAGAGAGAGGAAAGATTACAGTGAGAGAAGGAAAGAGAGAGAGAGAGAGAGTAAGAGAGAGTAGAGCGAGAGAAAGAAAGAAAGAGAGAAGAGTGAGTGACAGAGAGACAAATGCTTGTTGGAAAATCGGCAAAATCAATAAGCCAGCTGTCATCAATGGACGCGGGAAGAGATCTGCATTTTAATGTGTTCTGAAATCGCATTTGTGCTTACACGAGAGCTAGAATAATTGAGTGTCACCAGTGAGGTGGAGCGGAAGAGGTATAGGCAAACAGGAGCCACCAAAAACAGTTAGAGGAAGAGGCACTAAAATAGTCAGAGAAGTTAAAATTGTAAGACAGAAGAAGACACTAATCGAACGAGAGACAGAGTAAATAATTCGGTTACAAGAAAGGACAGAGAGGCGTAAGAGAGATGATCAAACGGAAAGATGTAGAGGTAATGTAAATGAGCAGAAGAGAAAAAGTGATGAAAAAAAAAGAGTAATAAATGAAGCGAAATTGTGAGGAGAGCGGAAGATAGAAAGAGAAGGATAAACATAGAGATGGTTTGGGTGGGGCAAGGAGACTCTTCGGTTTTCATTAAATTAAAACTGTAGAAAGTAACGCTGTGAGCAGTAGCAGAAGCCAATAGCGAGGTCTTGTCGTCAATCAACCATATAATTTGGTTTGTCACTCTTCTTGCTCCATGATCATGTACACGGAGAATCATCCAGCTTTTTGTCTATTTTCTTCTATGTAACTAAGCCTGTAGTATGCGGTTGGCGAGCTCAATCTTTCTTTCTTTTTTCACACTGCCTGGCATATTGCTTGGGGTTAATTGAGAGTGGAATGAGAGAGAAAGAGAGAGAGAGAGAGAGAGAAAGAGAGAGAGAGAGAGAGAGAGAAAGAGAGAGATAGATAAAATAGAAAGACCGGCATATAGAAACAAGGTCTCTGAGAATGTACGAATTGTTTAGTCTAAAAATGTAGGACTGAAAGTTTTTGGTTGACTATTCAAATATTTCAGACGAGAGCCTGGTGTATTTTATAGCCCTGCTAAGATGTTAAATTATCGAAATGTATTATAACTTTCAGAGCTGTGTATTACAGATCTTCGACAATGGTGTTCCAGATATATGAATGAAAACATGGAAAGGTTTATAGCAGTTACTTTCAATCATATTTTCCTATTGTAGGTAGTAATGCATGATATGAGTACCGGTAGAGACATGAGGAAGAAACATAGACTTTGACCAAATAGCAGAAACACACAGGTACAGAAATATCAACACACATTGATATTAAAGTAATGAGAGTGTAATAGTGCAAAGATGAAAGAGAGAAAGGCTTGTTATCGACATAATGTATCAGCTGAGGCAGCGGGCGAGGGAGGGGAATAGCGTTATAACCATCATATTTCAGGACTTAAAAGCTTGTTTTTCTCTCAAAAAGTAAAAACATGGAGACACCGCTGACTAACTTTCAGGAAAAAGGTATTGACCTATGCCACCCACGTAGCTCTTGGATATCCTTAAAAAACACACAAAAAAGGCTTCGGTTCTTCCAACCTCCTAATGAGGAGATGTCAAATTTCGGAAGCAAGCCAATTTGGGTTTCATAAAATTTTGCTTCTGTTTTCGTCAACACTTTTAATAGGTCATCAAAAAGAAAAAAAGAGCCTATTAGATTATTTTATATCTTTCTGTTTATTATTTTTGTCACTTCCGCACTCCTACACACCTTCTCAAATTTTTCTCTGTTCTTTGCTTTTAATAATTTTATCTTTGACATTATTTTTTGTTTTCGTCGGCTTTCCTGAGAAACTTTAGATCACATTGACAAGAGCGAATGCCATCCGTCTATAAATAGCCACACCCTGTCAGCAGCATATCCTACAGCAGCTATCATTCCAAATATTGCGGATGAGAAAACTGTAATTAGTTACATAAAGTATTTAAATATTTAAACAGAAGAATATCAGGTATTGGCATCTGAGATGGTTAATCAAAATATTAATTTCAACTTAACTTAAAGCAAAAAAAAAAGCAAAATACAACAAACAAACAACTAGTGAAACTGCTACTAAGGCTTTTTTTCTTTATATAATAAATTTTGTACTTCTACTACTTATAACCATTGGTGAGCACCACCGAAAATCCTAGCTCTTAAAAATTCTTACTAATAAGACTACTATTACTATTACTACTACTGCTACTTCTACTTCCACTACTACTACTACTACTACTACTACTACTACTACTACTACTACTACTACTACTACTACTACTACTACTACTACTACTACTACTACTACTACTACTACTACTACTACTACTACTACTACTACTACTACTACTACTACTACTACTACTACTACTACTACTACTACTACTAATACTAATACTACTACTACTACTACTACTACTACTACTACTACTACTACTACTACTACTACTACTACTACTACTACTACTACTACTACTACTACTACTACTGTAACTGTTACTTCTGCCTCTACTACTACTACTACTACTACTACTACTACTACTACTACTACTACTACTACTACTACTACTACTACTACTACTACTACTACTACTACTACTACTACTACAACTACTACTACTACTACTACTACTACTACTACTACTACTACTACTACTACTACTACTACTACTACTACTACTACTACTACTACTACTACTACTACTACTACTACTACTACTACTACTACTACTACTACTACTACTACTACTACTACTACTACTACTACTACTACTACTACTACTACTACTACTACTACTACTACTACTACTACTACTACTATACATATAACATTTCCACTTTTACCACTTCTAAGGCTAGAGATATGTCAGACAACGATAAAGGCGGAATTTTGTATATAAAAAGGCAAATGCTTGATTGGCCTCCGCGTCTGTCATTGCTTCATCTGATCGCGAGATGTTAGCTTATCTTTTCAGTTCTATCTTGCATTTTGCTGAATGTGTTGATTCTGCGATTTTGGTTGTCAAATCTTGTAAGTGGTTGCTTCCCATAACCATTTCTACTAAAAATATATTGTAGTAGTATTGGAAATCCGTAATATTTCTTTAAATAAAAATTTTGTTTTTCTTGTTTAAAAAAACAAACAAAGATAAATCGATATAAGCTGTAAAAAGAAAGTTCTTTTTCACTATTAACGGCGTTTTGAAAATAACGAGCTCGTCCAGTCGACCAACGTGCGGTAACCAATCTCCAGCCCAGCCAGAGGGCAAAAGAGTGAGTGGGAAAACCCGTATATTTATAACTTAATGCGCCAAAGAATGTCGGCATCCTTCACTCCTCGCCAGCGCTCTCCAGTCACATATTGATTGGGCTTCTCTTGCCAAGGCAATTTATCAAAAGGTCCAGGAATGTGAGAAACTTGGCGATTTCCTTTTCTTTCGTGCTCTTGTACTCCTCCCTCAGGCAACGGGTAGAGTGTGTTACTGGCGAGCACTAAGATCTGCTCACAGATGCTGCATGGTAGGCTCGAGCCTAATGACTCACAAGAGGGTCCAACCCCCGATCAATCCTTGCCTTGTTGTTGCTTTATTGGTGTCTATTCTAGCATCGTTGAATATTCTGATGAAAGCAACGAATTTGGTAACAAGTTGCACAGGAAAATTGTATGGTATGATTTTGATCTAAATGTTATTTAAATGGTGGGGATGGAAACTTTAAATGAAAATATTATTGAAATGTGAATTATCATGGTGGTTATGACGATGACAGCGTTAATAACATTCTTTAACAACTTTTAAAATAGTCATTACGTTCATAAGAAGGGTGATATTGATGATGATGATGATGATAATTATAATAATAATAATAATAATAATAATAATAATAATAATAATAATAATAATAATAATAATAATAATAATAACAGCAATAAAAAGAAGAAGAAGAAGAAGAAGAAGAAGAAGAAGAAGAAGAAGAAGAAGAAGAAGAAGAAGAAGAAGAAGAAGAAGAAGAAGAAGAAGAAGAAGAAGAAGAAGAAGAAGAAGAAGAAGAAATATTAAGTAGAAGAAGAAAACAGTAATATAAGAGGTAATATAATTATATTAAATAAACTGCAGATTTAATTTAAATCTCTTAGTTATATAAAGCTATCTCTATGTGTTTTCATGGATGAATGTATGTATGTGTGTATGTATGTATGTATGTTTATTAAAATCTGTCAGTTGTCGAAAGCTGTCTCTTTGTGTATTGTATGTATGAGTGTATGTATATATATATATATATATATATATATATATATATATATATATATATATATATATATATATATACGTGTATGTGTACTCGTGTATTTATGTATGTATACTAGTACCTGTCTGACTCTCTGTTATATTATCAATAAACCATTTTATTGTTACATCGTATTTTATTCCTCACCCAGATATGAGTTTATCATTTCTGTCTCTAGACATTTGCCTACCTGCCACTGTACTTCAAATTAAATTTTCTTTATCCTTCTGTAAAATGTTTGCCTTTCCATACATTTTCACAGTCTTTATAGTGTTTTTTATAATTTTAATTTTCACCAGCCATTTTTTTCTTGTACTCTGTGGTTTTTTTTTTATCAGCACTGTGGTATTTGTATCTGTCATTTCTCTGAGTACTCTTCGTGGCCTCCCAGCCCTCTATCTCTCACCTGTCAAACTTTTGATCAATCAATGTCGTCTTGCAAGCTCGAGTTCTCGCTACGCAAAACGGTTGGTTTAAACAGCAGCAACATTTCTTTCCTCTCAGTTCACGTCTTTCATTTCACATACATTAATCCTTAAGCTTCTCTTCTGAACTAGTACGTGGCGAATGTTTCAATATTTCCTCGTTTCTCACATGATGGTGAATCTTGCCTTTGTCTAAAAATTAGTACAGCTCTATCGAGCTCGTTCGCATCTCTCCTATACGCATTGAATCTCGTAAAACAATACGTTCTCTAAGGTTTACTGTTGATATCTCACGAATGTAAATTTTGGTTTCCTCTTTTTTCCGGATTATGACGCTGGTTTTTTTTTAACTGTTTTTTTTTTCCAAAGCTTCTTCAGATATATCGAACTCGAACCGCGATTATCATCAGCAGGAAAACATCGAATGCTGATCAAATTACTCGGGCAGCAATTGAGGACCTTGATAGCTGTAACCGTACACTCTGTTGTTTGCTTGTGTGAAAGAATTCAGTGGCCAATGTGATACGGCGGATTATGATTATTATTTTGAAATTGCGCACTTTATTTTATGCACGACACAGACAGAGCGATGGTCAACAATTCCAGCCCGCTACATCAATGCTCAACGGATATAGAACCTCTTACGTTATTTATTGCATACGTTTTTTTTACATAAAATTCACACACACGTACACGCACACACACTTTATATATATATATATATATATATATATATATATATATATATATATATATATATATATATATATTGAAAATATTAATCTTTAAATTTTTCTCCGTCTCTCGTTTTCATAGGACGCTGTCATATATATTCAAAGAACGCTCCAGTCTGATTTGTCTCATTTTCACAGAGACCTGACAACTAAACGCACACACACTTTATGTGTATATATATATATATATATATATATATATATATATATATATATATATATTGAAAATATTAATCTTTAAATTTTTCTCCGTCTCTCGTTTTCATAGGACGCTGTCATATATATTCAAAGAACGCTCCAGTCTGATTTGTCTCGTTTTCACAGAGACCTGACGACTAAAACGTGCTCCTTCGCTTTGCGTGCTATGGACCCAGAGGTTCTGAACCAAGCACAGCACTTAACACACACACAGGACCATAAACGGCGGACTAAACAAATTAAAAAGAAATTAAAGAGAACCCTGTGACATTTCAAGTTAATCGTATGCATTGATTTTGTTTATTGATTTGCATCTATGATTAAGTTGCTTTGGCTGCTGCTCCTTTGCGGGAGTGTGTGGCGATGGATTAATAAACATGATGAAATTATGAAAAGGAAAATGATAATTCATTGATAAAGGTGGTGGTGGTGGTGGTGATGATGATGGTGATGATAATGATGATGGGGATGTGGATGACTGAAGGGAGCGATGATGATGAAGTTTTTAATTCGTCAACCAAAAATTTTTTTTTTTTTTTTTGAGTTTTTGCTCTTTATTTGAAGCATATTCAACCGTAGGCAACTACAGAATGTCCATAATTATATTGACAAAGTTAAATTATGTTGTCATCCCCTTAATCATAGCACTCTCTAGATCTTCTCCCAGTTTTATGCTTATTAAAAATGTTTTTTAGAATGTAAGTAACAGCTATTATCCGCCAAATATAACAAGAAACAGGTTAATTTTCACTACTTGAATAGACAATGTGCTCTAAGATATGTGAATAAATGATTGTCTCGTAAAGGTGCAAACCATCGTATAAATACTAATAACAAAACCGTTCATTTCACTGCATAAATCAAAGGTTGTTAATTGATCAAAATAATTTACTCTTATAATCAGAGACAACTATTTATTTCTCAGATTCAGATTTCAATATTCGTATATAATTCAACAGACACTTGTCGATGTCTTCAGCATTGTATCATAATGAAACGAACGAAATACTTCGTGTGAGAGAGAGAGTCTGTGTGTCAATGTTACGGTTGCAGCTTTGAGATCAATACGTTTTTTAGCGAAGTAGGTGTACTTTTGCAACGGATTCCACAAAAATCTAAGAGAATCTGGAGGCTTGCCCGCACCTATGCATTGATTTTCCTGTCTAATATAGCAATTTCTTTTTTTTTTTTCTTTATTTTTTTCGCCCACTTTTGCTTTTAATAAGATTTTATTTATCTTTTCAAGATGAAATTTTACCACTCAATACGTTTCTGAATAAAAGGGTTAATGCGGGCTGAATGCAGGCTTGATATGTATTCGACTTACTTGGCTTGTTCGCATCCCCGTCGTTAGAGCAACAAGCCTCAACAATCTTTGTACTCTGCTTGACGAGAGCTACCCATGATGCTCTATCATATGCAAAGCATCTTAATATGTAGCTCAAATCTTCTGTTGCTGCGTATTAAATATCATGTACAGCAAAGTTCTCCAAAGTATCTCTCTTTCTGTCTGTCTCTGCGTCTCTCTGTTTAATATCTCTTTGCCTCTGCCTGTCTGCCCATCTGCCTTAAAGCCTGTGTCCTTCTTTCAAATAATCTTTAACCTGAAAGAAAACCCTCTCTTCATATTCTTAAAAAATATCTCGTCAAATCATTCAGCCATAAATCTGCGTAGACAATGTAGATCTAAATACTCGATATACCTTGCTTCCTTCTTACAGCGAAAAAAGGAAAGGAAAGATTTGGTAATATCCATACTCTTCCACACCTACGGATTAGGTTTACAATGTTCCACAAATTAATCATGATACGCCGAATCCGCCTTCAGTAGAAATAATCATTAAACCGTAATTCTTACTGCGCCACAAGAGTTCATGACGTCACTGTGCTGGGTGATTATCATGAAGCTTTAAAAGTCGAAATTAAGTGCACATGACTCCAGTTATAAGTCGCGGATTTGTCCCCCAAGCACAACTTTAGATCGTGATTACCTCAAGGAAAAAATGGCGCTTCTTTTGTTGTTTGTTCTGCTCTATCGAGGATTACAAAGCTGTGCGGGTTTTTTAAAACTGTTGAAAAAAAAATCTGAGATCAGAGAAAAGAGCTGGAGGCCGTGTGATGACGTGTTTATCCTGGGCTCAGTAGGAACTCCCTAATCATATATTCAAACTCTCTGCGATAGGCAAGGGAATGTTGAACAATCCATTCAAATATGGTAAAGTCTTATAGAAGATGAGCCTTAAATACTAATCTTTTGAGATGCCACCACTTCATAGCTTCGAGTTGTTAGTTAAAGCCCTGATAGGGGATAGTGAGTGAGTGAGAAGGGGAGATAGATACATAGATAGATAGATAGATAGATAGATAGATAGATAGAGAGAGAGAGAGAGAGAGAGAGAGAGAGAGAGAGAGAATGAAAAATGTTCTTCTTTTTTGTCTTTTCATTTGTCCATGGATGGTTCTAATGTTGTAAGCATTTCATTAAGCTTATTGTTTATGAATTTTTTTTTTAACCCATTTCTCTAGATCTTTTTTTTTTTTTAAATAAAACTTACTTGATAACCGTTTTCATGTTAGTCAGGAGATTTCCAGCTATCCCTTCCCTTACAAAAACACACATACTTACACCTTTTGAAGAATTGTACAGATGAATTTTAAATCTATAAAGATAAATAATAACGAACTTTTCTGCGAGTGCATTGCCTTCTCCCAGTAGCAAGAAAAAAAACGCGTTTTGCAAAGTACACCAATCTATCTGGTGCAAGAGAGGTCAAAGATATGTCCTAAAGTGTTGCTCCTCTTAGACCTAGACAATGTGATAATCAAGGGCTGGCGTCACTCAGCTTATCTTGGTGATATTATGCCGCTGTTTATTATGGTGAGCAGGGCGTTTCTTCACCTGACGTTCATTGCTGGACGAACAGATACCTGTAACCGTGGACTCACGTATCATAGTGTTATACATTAGATCTACAGTGTACCTGTAACAGGAACTCTTCACGAGAATCGACCCAGCCCGACAAACAGAGATATTAATGATTCATGTCTAGTACTTTTCTGTTGTAGTGGATTCGGATAAAGGAGATCCTGATAATTGTGAAAGTCTTTACTGCCTTTTCTTTTTTCTTCTAATCGCTCTTCATTTGGGGTGTCATTTTGGTCATAGACTTGGAATCTTTGTTCTGCGAGACACAACAGCCTACATTTATTGATTATGCGCTTCAGGCTCCATCGAAGTATAAAATTGCTTACATATTCTTCATCAACATCAATCTGCATCAGTAAACTATTATTTGGATTGCGAGGTTTTTAAAGGATTTTTATGCGGCGGAGAGCTAAACCTCGCTTTATTCAGCTTTATTCAGCCTACAACAATGGTGCTCTTTGATAAATTTACATTTCGAAAAAGTTTGAAATGAATAATTAGAAAATGTTTGCAAATGATCATGCTGGATATGATTTTCAAACTGCTGCTATCCGTCGTGATCTGAATTTCACACCTGAATTAGAGTTGGTGTGAAAAGGAATGGCTAAGATCATATTACCTGCGAGAAAAAAAAGACTGTCACTAGAATCTCTTGGTAGCTGAATTTTTAAAGCTTGCGTTGACAATGAAAAAATAAATGTATAATGAACATGAGTATTTGCAATTCTTTTAGGTAGTAATGTTATGCAATGATACCACCTTATGTATTATATTGACAAAATGAAAAGTCGTGGATTAATTGTCGTACGAAGGTAAGCGAAATACAAGTGAATATAATTAAACCTGTTCAAACCTAAATAGCTAAAGGAATAAATGGTAACTCAATATCGTTTGGGCCTTAATAGTTAGTGGCCAGGAATAATAACACAGTTGGGTGCATATAAAAATTAGCGGTATTAATATCTCTCCTGCGATGATTCTTAGTTACATCACAAGCATTTGGCATTCTTTCTCTTTTGAAATTACAAGAAGGATTTATGGGATGCAAGCGCAAAGAAATCAAAGGATGTTATTTGCTATTAGATGGGAAAATGAGCCACAAGGCATTAAATCTCGATAAATCAAAAATGAAAGCCAACAATCTGGATTTCGAAACTCGCTTTATATAACCTTGGGTTAGCCTTTACCAATATCCATTAACCTTCTCAATACACGGTGTGCGGGCAGTGTGAGTGAGCAGCATGCCGGGTTATCAGATATCAGCGCTATAATCAGGCCCGCTTGTCCAGCGTCCAGCTCCGACAGGTTTCTCTTATCTCACCACAGCATGCCATTGAGTTTGATGCGCCACGGCGGCACATCACACGGCTTTCACTGTTGACTGTTGTCTTCTCTCTCTCTCTCTCTCTCTCTCTCTCTCTCTCTCTCTCTCTCTCTCTCTCTCTCTCTCTCTCTCTCTCTCTCTCTCTCTCTCTCTCTCTCTCTCTCTCTCTTCTTTTTTTTCCCCTCTCTCTCTCTTCCTCTTCTCTTCTCATTCAACTCTATCTCTCCAACATCTCTTTCCCTTTTCCTCATCTCTTTCCTTTTCATATCCATGCTTACCCTTGTCCTGTTTCTCACTTCCTTCTATTTCATCTCTGCCACTTCTCTCTCTCTCTCTCTCTCTCTCTCTCTCTCTCTCTCTCTCTCTCTCTCTCTCTCTCTCTCTCTCTCTCTCCCTCTCTCTCACTCTCCGTTTTCCATTTTAAGTTTTACGAACCTTTTCTCTTTCTCACCCAAACCCCTCTCACCGCCCCCACTCTAACTCTCTCTCTATCTATCTCTGTCTCTGCCTCTCTCACTCTCTCTCCCTCTCTCTCTCTCTGTTTTTTATCCCCGCTTATTCTCGATCTCTTTGATTAGCTTCCACTCTCAGCTATGATTGAAGGCAAATGTTTACCACTCGTTCTATATGAATAACGCCTGCGAGTAAGTGGTATTGGCATAGGCATTATCAAGTAAGAGCTGCAATTCTCTGAGAACAATCTGTAAGAAAAGATTTATGTTTACATAACACGGATACTATAGGGGTACTTGTAAAGTAAACATGTTCCAAATAACATTTCCATTTTTTCGTGTTATGTAAATGCCTTGTCCGTAAGTGGAAGACTCTATTTTGTAGGATTTTTAACAGCAGATCGCTCTATGTCTGTTGTATGCTTATCTTTGAAAACAACAGTTGTAGCAGTGCTTGTAATTTGAAAGAAAAGATAACTTAGTTCCTTTTAAAATCCAGGCAACTTCACTCTTAATTTGGTAAATGTTATTGTAGGATTGACTTTGGAAAAAAATGTTTGGGCAATATGGGTCATTGTGTTTGAAATGTTAGAGAAAAGCAGATAGGAATTCCAAAAAAAGAGGTCATAGCAATAAAAACAAAAGGCAGCAATGAGATACGAACAAAGTACAAAATTCAGTAAGAGTACAAGAGCAAACTGATGTTGCCCCGGCTTGTATAAGAGTTTGAGTTCTCTTTTCAGCATAGCAGACATTAATGGTTGATTGTCCGTCACTGATTCATATCTACTAGGCCTCCTTTGATCTGACTATACTTGTTTGCTCAGCTTCAGCAAAAACAGATTATGCAGGTGTGGAACGCAGGGTCCCTGTCAGGGGCACACATTTGACTATAAGAGTTCTTCCCCTCTGTTAATCAGTTCCAAGTGGTTGCTCACCCTGATGGTGGTGAGCACAGCGCTCTTTGCGTGGACGTCGTGCCTCAGCGCTCACGGTAATAGGCTGCCTGTTTATTGTTTTACTCCGCATTTTTCTAGCAGGCAAACCACGAGCTTTATTTTTTCCCAACAATTCGTGTTTGAACGCTGGAAAAATTCGTTTGAGAAAATCCTTTGCAATGTACATAATAGATGAGTAGATAAATCCTACCTAAAATTGTGAAGACAGTTTAACTTTATTTTTCTGTTCGCTGCTGGCTCCCCTCCCCCACCCCCATCCCCCTCTTTCTTTTTTTTTCAATGTAGATCCTTTCTAAATCATTTTACAAAACTCGGGTTGATTTTGCATTTTGGTTCCTCATTGAAGTATTTAATGATGAACATCTATAACTTTTCGTTTTATTTTTGTTTTGTTTTTTTTTTTGTTGTTTTTTTTTTGACTGATTTACTTACCTCTAAACTAAATTTCTAATATTCAGCTTTACTGTATAATCTACGTTTCATGCAGCACTGACACAGCTGGATATTTTCGTTTATCATCAACTGACTGGTAATTTCAGAGTGCTGGACACAACTGCGTTTTAAGATTTTCCCAGAGGGTGGGACAAAACATTTGCATAAATTTCCTGGATTATTTAGAATCTGTCACTTCTGTGATTTACATCTCAAAAAAAGAGTGCTTTCTGAGACAAATTTTAATCCTTAAAATGCTTCTGGAGAATGTTCAACACGAAAAAAAAGTATAATGAAAAAAAAAAGAACTAAATTGTAATCCTTATGAAAAAAAAAGGAAACTTTCTTTAGTTCTCAGTTGGACGTAAGTTTTTAGGTGAAATATCAAGAGATCAACATTTTACACTGAAACACGCCTAACTCAATATTTATAGCTATATAAGTCACCTATTAAAGTTGCTGCAACTTCATTCCCTTTTATCCAATCTGTTTCGATCCCCTCTTGATGATTCGTCGAGATCAATGTTGGGGGCTGTTTTTAATTGAACTGCTGTTTTTTTTTTACTTTACATTTTAAAAATAAGAATTAAGTTAACTTAATCAATCAAAATCAAAAGGTATGAACTTCCTGTAATTAGCCATTTGTAAATATTTTTGTTTGTTGGAGAACTGTTAACTGGAAAAGAATCTTCTTTAAAATTAAGTAATTCCTGTGGTGTAAAAAAAATAGCCTGTATTAAATAGGCAGTTATTCACTGAATTATTACACTGGAGGTCATAGTTAATGTCCGTGAGTATCTGTACGTCTTTATTACGATAGACTATATAAATTATGTTTTCTTTATCGTCTCTTTTTACTGTGCCATAAATTCCATCATAAATTTTCTGAATATAGGCCTTGAAACTTATCACCATATTTGTTAGAAATGCTGAAAGTTGTGGCCGTGTCTAGCAGTTTTATAGCCGCATTATTATACACATTTCTAATACTTATCATACTTCACGTCAATCGATCGAGCCCTAGATGGCAGGAATGTAATTATCTGTCTACATATTTGTTGTTTATTCTGTTTTCTCTTCTTTCTCATTCTCCCTCTCTTTCTTTCTATTTATCTTCATATCTAATGGCCTCACCTTGCTTTTTTAATCTGTAGCTATTATCCAGAAAACAAGCCAGTCAGTTCCCTCTCTCTCTCTCTCTCTCTCTCTCTCTCTCTCTCTCTCTCTCTCTCTCTCTCTCTCTCTCTCTCCCTCTCTCTCTCTCTCTGAATCTGCAATGCCTTTCTGTTTATTCCTCACCATCTCACCCCCGTTCTCTCTTTTTCTCTTTCTCACTCTCATTCTCTCTCTCTTTCTTTCTCTCCCCTCTCTCTTTCTTTAACCGTATGTACTTGTCTTTCTGCAGCCACTTTTTCTTTGCCTGCCTTTTTGTCTTCCACCACATGATTCTTAAAATAAAAATCTAAATGCTCCTAGGCAGCCAGTACTTATGTTAATATAGGTTCTCCAGTGAACTCCCTATGCTATATTACCTTGCATCAACTAAAAGATCCAGCCCTACTGTGACAGTGAAATTCAAAGGTTGGAGTTTTTGTCGATAAATTCTTGCGACATATTCAAGCCATTCCTCACCTTGTTTGCACATTCGTCTACGTTTTGTACCTACATTTTGCCCATCGATAGTTATTTTGTTTTTCTTTATAAGTATATTTTTTGGTAACTTTGGAAAAAATCAGCACTTCTTTTTGTATAGACTAAACAGATGTCCGTTGCAGACTTGAGAGAAACTAATAGATAGAATGTGCTGCGTAATGGTAAGGATCCAGTGAATTGTTGCTACTCTGATTTTAAATGCTTTCTTTCTTTTCTTTCAGGGAAAAACGAAACATGCTAATAGAGACGAATGAGTTATGTCGCTACTCCAGCTACGCTCAGATGCAGAGCTTTAAAGATTGTCAATTTATGGATTCATCTTTCTGTGCTGTATTCTTCTTATTGGATATTTATCAGGCTGAACATTCATGTCCTTTCAGTGGTGAATGATTGCATCTCGCAGTATGGATACATTCTGCATCAATGATCTATGGCCTATTCGCCCTATGGTCAAGTTGTTTGGTTTCCATAACAAATTCTCTTATGTCATGTAGAAAATCTTTAAAATTCTACGAGGATACTTTGAAGAGAAATATAAATGCTCTGAGCTTTCTTACGTCGACAATAAAGAGCTATATACAAACTTTCAAAAGATTACAGTTTCTAAATTCCTTCTAGCTTCAAAATAGTTTTCTCATAAGCACGGCGTCGCCATCACTACCTGTAACACCAACCACATCTACCTCAAAGGCTACCACACTGGTCGCAATCCCCACTGAAAGCCTCAGTACAACTCACGGCCAGTCAACCCCAAAAACTGTAACCACCTGCACCCCAACCTTCTTCACCACAATGTCTACGATTCGGAAAGCGTATATGGAGATATCCAACGGCATCCGTGGTCTACGTTTCCACAGAGATAACGCGACGTCTTCTTCAAATGACAACAGTAATAACAACAGTAGCAGCAACAGTACCAACAGCAACGGTGCTGTTAGTTCTGTGGCTGCGGCCACAGGCCCTTTAAAATCAGGAACGACAATGGCCTCTGAAGAGGGATGTAAAGCATCCGGGTCATTGGCGACAGTTCGGACATCTAAAAGTGTGGTTCATTCGGAGGAGAGTGCGGTAGCGCATGCGATGTCTCGCCTCTTTCCAAACAAATACTCCCAATCGTCACCATCATCGTCTCCTTCCTCATCTCCGAAAACAGACTCATCCAAAAATCATGACCCTAAAACCTCATCGAATCTGCCTGGTTCGTCATTAACACCACCGTGTTCCTCATCACAGACATCTACCACTAAATCATCCGCACCAGCACATCAATCATCGTCCTTTTTATCCTCCTCATCCTCAACATCATCTTCGGCCAGTAAGTTGACGGTTAACGGAGATGTTCAGATTTGTCAAAACGGACGTCCGAGTCCCAACCTGTCCGCAGCAAGGCGAGTTAGTAAGGAGAATGTGTTTACCCAGACGAAGCTGGTCGGCTCGCCCAAGGCGGGCATTGCTAGCAGGATCCGGAAACTCAACTTGAGCATGACGGGACAGAAGTGGGCAGCAAAGCCTGAGACCATCTCTGAACTGATGAATGATGACTCTTTTATACGTAAATTCTTCTTGTATTTTACCCCCAATGAGAGGCGAATTTTGTGTATAGTGTGTCGCAAGTGGCAGACAATTCTGTACGACAGTGTGTACTGGACGGGAGCCACCCCTGTTATAGACTTCAAGCACTGGACTGGAGATCCCGGAAAACGTAAGCTTTGCTTCGATCACTTCCAGCAGCGGGGGTTTGACCAAGTGTGTTTCTTGAGTGCCGTGGATCGCGATCTCTCGGACTTTGTGAGCTCCACCCCTGGGGCGCGACGGTCTCTCCGAGCTGTGTGCATCCGTTGCTCTAACATCACCGACAGTGCGCTGGAGAACCTTCTCCGCAAGGCACCTGGCATCAGCCGCCTAGAACTCTCAAACTGTAACGAAGTCACTGGATCAGGCTTGTGGGCGTGTCTTAACCCTAAGATCCAATCGCTTACCATCACGGACTGCATCCACATCGCCGACGATACTGTCGGAGCGATAGCCCAGCTTCTCCCACATCTACACGAACTCAACCTCCAAGCATACCACGTGACCGACAACGGGCTTGCGCTCTTCGACTCCAAGCTAAATTCTTCTATCCGTATTCTTCGCCTTACATCCTGCTGGGAAGTGACCAACCACGGTGTGGTGAACATCATCCATTCCTTGCCCAATGTGACTGTTCTGAGCCTCTCCGGCTGCAGCAAAGTGACTGACGACGGCATGGAGATAATCGCGGAGAATATGAAAAGACTGAAAAGCTTGGACATCTCTTGGTGCTCGCGCATCACGGACGCCTCCTTGGAGTACGTCGCCTGTGACTTGGGTAGCTTAGATGAGCTTATTCTGGACAGGTAGGCAAAAATCACCTTTAATTATCTCTAACTGTGACCATCTTTCCAGAAGATTTATAAAGGATTTTATATTATATCTATGCTCTTTCCGACCATTTTGAAAAAATGAGAGAGGGAGTCACAGAAAGAGAGAGAGAGTGGGTGAGTGTGTAAGAATGGGAGAGGGAGTCGAGCAAACAGAAAGTCCGTCAACAGACTGTCAACAGTCAGTGAATATGTACAGTGTGCTGTCAGTTAATTTCTACAGAAGGAGTGTTAACCTTTTTTAGTATAAACGGAACCAATAGTGACACCAACTATTAATGGATTGACCAACAGAACCTTTAAAGCTAAAGTAGTGGATGAAGATGTCAGAATTCTGTCTGGGAATAAAAACTGGCCACCACACTAATCGCTTTGTGAAAAGAAGAGATAGAATTTATGATCATCGTGATAAAACAAGAGGGAGAAAATGGGTTGGAATATAAGTAAGGCAGTGTTTGGTGTCAATTCAGCACTTGATGGTCGGAGTGGTTATCTGGATGTTAACAACAGTCAATAATTAAATGAAAAAATGCTTATTCGAAATACAAGAGACAGAGAAAGAGAGAGACAGAGAGAGACAGAGAGAGACAGAGAGAGACAGAGAGAGACAGAGAGAGACAGAGAGACAGAGAGAGACAGAGAGAGTGAGAGAGACAGAGAGACAGAGAGAGACAGAGAGAGTGAGAGAGACAGAGAGACAGAGAGAGACAGAGAGAGTGAGAGAGACAGAGAGAGACAGAGACAGAGAGGAAATATTGGCGTTTTAATACCCTCGGTTCTTGTTTCATCGAACACTATTTAAAAGCGTTTGATTTGTTACACAGTTAGCAATGTTTGCCTACAGATGATGGTAGATTATTTGGACATTCCACGTTCGGCTGCTCAAAACGAATGGTTTACAAAGTTAACGATTATCTTTGAAAGACAGTCTTTACTTCCATGGAGACTGGATGTAAGCAATGAAGTTGAAAAAATAAGTTCATTGCTCAATACCTATTGCGATCTCACGCTTTCAATGTGAATTCATACGATTTTCTAAAATTGTTTTGGTTTCGATCTTTATTTTACCATCGTCGAGTAGCAACAGCTCTCATAGCTGTGTTGTAGTCGATGAACAAACCCAGGAGTGTGATGATGTACTCATCTTATAACAAGAACAGAACTATGAAATCTGCAGCCAAAAATAATCTGTGTGGGCGGGAGGACAACCACAGAAAATAGTAACAAGAGAAAGAGGAATTTATGGGTTATATTGACTGGGTTCAGGATCTAACAAAGGCTATAGCGGACTTGAAGACATGAAAACACGTTTTGCTTTGTTTTACTTCTTTTTTGAAGAGGGGGGGGGGGGGGTAGTGTTAATTTTTTTTACCCCAGCTCAAGAATGATAGGTGTAAGACGAATTGAGAGCTTCACAACAGCAAAATTATTATGCAAAATGACATTAGTTTCAATATCAGCGCTGCTGCTCTTAGCTTGGGATGGGTTTTGTATGTCTAGGGAAATGGAAAAGAAATTTACTAAGATGCTCAATCTACCTTTTAGCGCTTAGATTTCTTTCGAATTCAGTTCTTGCATTATTTCTAATATAAGCTTAAACCTAGCAATCGATAACTGAAAGATAAGATATACACTGCTGTTTTTTGACAAAAATGTACCATCAACATCTTTCTGATTAAAACTGTCGACACCAACTTCTGTGGTTCAGGATCCAACAAAGGCTACAGCGGACTGAAGGACATGGAAACTCGTTTTGCTTTGTTTTGCTTTATTTATTATATATATATATATATATATATATATATATTTTTTTTTTTTTTTTTTTTTTTGGGGGGGGGGGGGGTGTTAAATTTTTTTTTAAATCAGAGCTCAAGAATTCTAAACTATATTTTCTTTTTGTTGAATTACAATCCGTATTTCGTTCTTGATACTGCATTAAGTTATATTGTCGATAAGATATTTAAAAAAAAAAGAAGTGAACATTAATGGTTAAATTTTAAAAGCAACCAGGTAATAACTTCCACTAAGATATAATAGCAATTCTGTTCTCATTTTTTTAACCTATGTGATGAATTATTTCAAATTGGTTCTATGATGACCAGAAATGTTAAGCTATTCCTAGGCCATTCTTCTTAAATAACGTTTTCATTTCATCTGAAAGTAAAATGTCATAAAGTGATCTAAACATCGTTAAGAGGAAACAATAATTATGATTTTTGTGAGAGATTAGTTATTGGTCCTGAGGATTTATTAACTCATTATTAAGCGATGTCAGTCATACTCACACTTATATCATGGACGAAAAATACGATTAAGTTATTGTTAAAAAACAACTGTTAGCATGGACAACGATGCATGGTAAAGTTGTTACACATTCATGAAATACCGGCCAAGATCTGCGTATGATTGGTTCTACTTATCCCCCTCCTCCAATCAGATTAGATGTCTGTACTTCACTAGCTGTGCCGGATCGTGCAGCATGCTCAATAAATAATCGATACCCATTAATTATAGATCGTATAGCTAGATTTGCCTTATGTATTTTTCTCTGGGCTATATCGAGAAATGTCGATGAATATTTATTTTTCTCTTTTCACTCGTTTCCAGAAATTAAACATTATTTTTTAATCTAAAACTTTCACGTGGATCATTATGTCTGGCCCAATCATTTTAATTTTCACGAAAAAAAAAAAACAACAACAACCAAAACAGCTAGTTTTATTTCAAACAGATCCAAGAAATTATGAATTTGGTTTAGAACCGTATTCTATGAAGATATCTCTTGAGAGTTTATGTGTTCGTGTGAAGGTAAAAAAAATTCAAAGGCAACAGAAATATTTAAAACATGTTATATTATTAACCAAAGAGTAAAAAAAAGTTATCAAAAATTATAATTACGAGTGTGGTGTTAATTTTTCAAATAGTTTGCAGGGCATGAACAACAAGGATAACAAGAGGAAGCTTGGGTTCAAACAAGTGCTTTTCATCACACAGAACGGTCATGTTCAACTCGCTAGGCTTAAATAATAAATGAACTTGATCACTAGTCTTTGTAGATCTCTGCATGAATGGGCTTAGCTAGAAACCCGAGCAAAGGACGTGATATCTGCCTGAAATCCATTGCTACATGATGCATGTGGCATTTCAGGTTTCGACACTCTAATTAGGATTCTTTTGTTTTTCTGTGTGAAACATTATAGTTCTGAAGAATACAATGTTCATGATGTACTTTTTCAGAATCTGTAGGCTTGCTGTGAATTGAGCTTGAGGAATGGGCAGGAAACAAAGCAATGGTAGCTCAAATCTATAAACACATTAATTTTCGCGATCGTTCCTAGTGATTATATTTTACACTACAAAGTTACCCAAATCCGAATAGAAGTGTAAATTTGTAATATCTGGTAACCTCCGTCTTTTTTCCGTTACTTTAAATGCAAAAAGTAGAAAACGTGGAGGAAGTAGCAATTTAAAGAGATATAGAATATCACACTGTCTTATTTCAGTAATTTCCATCAGATTCTGTGCCATGACTATTTTCCTAGGTCTCTAAAGCCTCTCTAGATATCTAGAAAGAGAGAAGCTTCCAAACTGGCAACAATTTTTAAACTTTTGATGCTTGCTGTTTTGCAGATGGGCTGAGCCCAATTCAAGATCCAAACTTATCTGCTTTTTTCTAATACGTTTGAATCGAAACATCTCGTGAATCTTCATTCTAATTCTTGGGACAGTTTGTAGAGACAGAATTAAGGAATCGATTTAGAGACATGTCTATTGTTGCAAAGGAGATTTCATTTTTTATATTGCTACATTCTGCCTTTTTACAAGTAAAATTTTCAGCGCTGGTTGAAACGTTTTATAGTCCATTGTTTATACATCAATTTGCACAAAGTAATATTTGTTCTTTAACTCCAGGTCTTCGATCCTTTTAATCTGCCCGACCACCTGCTGGAACGTCTATAATATGGAGCTCTAAGAAGTCTATGTATTTTTTAGCTCCCCGTTTCCAACATTGGCTTACCGGCTAGAGGACAAAATAAAATTTCAGTTTTTTTCCTTATCTCCCCTTTTCTCTACCTTTTTATGCTTTATGTTCACTGCGGTTGGATCATATTTAAAAGAGTTGAAGATTGAAGTAGATGTTTTTCTTTTTCTTTTTTTTTAATATGAAATTGTTCTCAAGACAACTGAATAGTAAATGTCACGAAGAAAAAAAACGCAACAGATTAGCATTAGCAGCAACGCACGGGCTAAGCCAATACTTATTTTTCTCTCCCCCCATGGCCAGATGCACCCACGTAACTGACATCGGCATCGGCTACATTTCTACCATGACTTCGCTGACCCGGCTCTTTATCCGATGGTGCGTCCAAGTCGGGGATTTCGGCCTGCATCATATTTTCTCCATGCGGAACCTCAGGGTTCTCTCCATAGCAGGTAAATCAGTCTGATACTCAGGGTTCTGCTGTATTACCTGCACATCCATAACTCACCACCTTTATACTAAGGTACATCTGTAATACGAATACATATACAGAGTTATCCCATTACTCATCAGTTCCATACTTGGGTACTACTGTATTACCAATGAGTTACCCCATAACTCACCCGCCCTATACTCAGTGTACTACTGCACTACTACCAATACACATCCAGGGTTTTCCCCATAACTTACTAGTTCCCTACTCAGGGTACTACTGTACTACCAATACACATCCAGGGTTTTCCCTATAATTCCCGTGCTCCATACTCAGGGTACTACTGTACAATATTTACACTCAAGGTTTTCTTGGAGTTGTTATTGCTGTGGCTTTATGGTAAGGATTTTCTCCACAATAGTTATACAATTAATGTGCCCATTCTTCTACTCCGTCTGCTTTCAGCAAGAATTAAGTACAGGCTTACATCGAGAATGCTTCCATACCAGAAGTTATGATGTACTTAAACTTCGAAACATTTCAATCTTGTCAAATGTGAGAGCAGGCTCTTGTCACTCCACGGTAAAAGATTGAGTTGTCCAACGGAAGCGTCTTCTCAATGCTTCAAATTAAGTGAAATGATAGAATATGATTTGTCTGAAAACTGTAATAAGCGCATCCAGCACTTTAAAAGATTAAGATCTGCATGGGAAAATAGCCGAACAATCTAAATGGGAATTTTTGTTAAATGATAAAGTGAAACACTCAGACAATTTTCACAGTTTGTCGTCGATCATCACTGTTAAAAGCTCAGCACTGAAGGCAAAACATCCTTAATTATAGAAATCATGTCAATACAAAGGTTAGGAAATCGGGCTCAAGAATAAAAAACACGTTTTTTTTAAAGCGAAGAACTGAACAATGACTTGCCAATGATCATCTAACAGATTCAATTTTTTTTTCATTTTCAAATGGCAAATGACGCTGCTAAGTGGAGAGAGAAGAGCGTTCTTCACTGTTTATCATTCATCGTACGGGTCCGACAAGTTAAGCGCCTTTAGAAAGCTTTACATAGCAATACGTCTGTCGCATGACAGCCTTGAGGACATCCTTTAGTTCTGGAAACAACCAAGGTTGTTTTTTTTCTGTTGGGTTTTGGCTGGTTTGGGGAGAGGAGGGGGGAGGGGGTGTCGTGATGTTGTAAGATGAGAAATTATTTTTTCTCGTGTCACTACTGCCTAGTCTGACTGCCACATTATTTTGTTCCGCATTTCATTTTAGTTAGTCTGCAATAGCATTAAATAGACATGCTTTTAGACAAATGAGTTACGATGGTTGAAAGCAGACCAGATTGGTGGTTAATTGTTTATAAACCAACACCCCCATCTACCACATAGCATCAACGCTTTAAATGAAACAGGTTTTTTTTTCTCAATCTTCCACTGTGGTATTAAATGTGGCGAGATTCGTTTTATTTTGAAGTGTTTGCCTGTTATGATGTACAATTAGTGCCATATGGAGAAAAATATATAATCTATTTCTCGTGTGTCCACTTACAGTCTCTCGTCCGACAAACGAGAAGTTTATGCAAAGGACTGGCTCAATTCAGTGTCTGACTAGATCTAGTGATGAGAAATGTGTATGATAGTAAGCAGGGCTATTACAGTCTAGACAGGCACAATGGAAAAGGTACTCCAAACCCAATCATCCGATGTGATTTCGTCTGTATCCACAAACAATAGTGGTTGCTAAATGCTGTGCCAATATGAAGAAATAGTCGTGAAGGTATTCTCCCCTGCCAAAGCATAAGTACTTGTCTTAAACAATTGATAGATTGTTGACACGAAGCAGCAAGACTGTATGGGAAAAAATTATAGACGTAGAATAGCCATGCTCTGACATGTGACAAGATCTATAGTGGGAAGAATTTTAATAATGCAGATTATTTCTAGAGTGCTCTTCCTCAAAAATTCAGCTCAGAGTGCTTATGCACTTTAAAATCTTATTCACAAAAAACATGACATTGATAAATTACATTGTTACTAAAAATGTAATCGCAACAGCATTCATGCATACAAGAGCATGGTTTTACATTTAACCAAGGTAGGTGAAGGAAAAAAATGCGCCTTCATTAGCTTTTTAAAAGTCTTTTCTTAATTTGTGTCTCTCAGTTTTCTGTGATAGACTGTTCCAGATTTTCGGTGTCGTAATATTGAAAGCCCTTTCGCCATACTTTTTAGTTTTAAATCTTCTTACATTCCAAAGTTTTGTTTCTCTAGGATGGTAAATAAGGGGGAAACAAGATTTCACTAATATGTAAGCGCAGCGCGATTAAGACATTCATGACAGTAACAGAGAATCGATCATATATTCAATGCGAGATTGTAATGGTAACCAGTGTAGGTATTTAAGGAGGGGTGTTATATTGTTCCGCTTCCCTTTGCCGGTTACCACCCTAGCAGGACTATTCTGATCATCTATGTAACCTATCCAGGCAGTCGTTAGGTTAGTTCATATACAAGAATCCATAATAGTCCAGCCTTGGAAGGATTAAAGCTGATGCAAGGGTCTTTTTCGATGCAGAAATTTTGTCGTAGCTCCTATTCTTCGTATTTCAAGATTCACTTGCTTACAAAGGTGGCTTACATGAGAACCAATCGATAACTTATTATCTATATTCATACCAAGATTGTTAGCTTTATTAATAAAAGTTGCCGCATTATTTTAGAATGTTTAAATAATTTATATCATTATTTTTCAATTCATTTCTGACAGCAAATAGAAAACACTCTGTTTTGCTACTATTCAGCTAAAGCTTATGTGCGATCATCTACTTCTGTACTTCATAAACACAAATTTCAATTTTTTTACAAATCAGATGGTGATACTGATTCATAAAGCTGATAATTTTATATGGTATTTGTTAGACACACACACACACACACGTACCTTTTGTTTATTATATTTCGTGCGGTATTTGTTTTCTGCGTTACTAATATGTGATCTTATATTTGAATCATTTTCAAGTTTTTCACTTGATTGATTCGTTAAATGAAAAACATAACAATTTTCAAAGGAGACAAGATAATGTAACATGCTCATTGATCTCAAGTAATCGTGTTCTGCTAATATCGATTTTGATTATTAGAGTAACTCGTGGCACGCATCATGTGAATCCTTTAGATTGATATTGTTAAGAACATTTTAGCCTATGCCAGGGGACAAGATTACCAGTGCACACGTGGTAAAGCTTCGACTATGAAATCCACAAAAAAATTGTGTCCCTCAGACCGAACCAAACCTCCGTTGATAATTTAGTCAATAGAGAGAAGAACCTCAACTCCTCAAGTCTTGTTTTCTCTGTGAATATTTGTTTGATGCGCTAAGAATGGACTGAAATATCTTGGAAGTGTCAGGCTATTTAAGATAATTAATAACAAAAATGGCAGCTAATCACAGATACTTTCTTCCACAGTTAATGGTAGTCCAGTTTAATGTAAAACTCTGTTCACTTTTACTTTTGATCCGCAGGTTGTCGCAGACTGACCAGTAACGGCCTGTACGGCCTGAGGCACCTGCAGAGACTGCACGAGCTGGAAGTGACCAACTGCCCAGGAGCCAACTCGGCCGTGTGCCGCTACCTCAAGGACAACATGCCCAACACACTAATCCTGGAGTAACTCCATGATCACATGGCAATGGATTAGAGACCGAATCTTCAAACCTATGATGTAACAAAAGGGATTGTGTGAATAGTCCAAATAATGACTCAGCAAGGGTAATCATGAAATGGTGGAGTGTGATGATGGAAACCCACTAAGCCATGATGAAAAACTTCATACACAGCACAAGCAATAATGTGTATAAGCAAACCACGTTCACAGTCATGGTAAATTATGATTTCGCAAAACGAGGATACAATTAAGACAATAAGGTCATGGTGAGAAACAAAAATAATTCTTGCACACTAATATTTAGTAATAAAGAGTGCTCAGGGCGTATATGGAGTGAAGTCTTGCCAAAGGATAAAGTGAGGAATCTCTAATTGGCACAGAAAACTTCGAAACAGCCAACGCGGAAGAATAAATACCTCAGTGTACAAACAGAGAGAGACAGAGAGAGATAGAGAGAGAGAGAAAGAGAGAGAGAGAGAGAGAGAGAGAGAGAGAGAGAGAGAGAGAGAGAGAGAGAGAGAGAGAGAGAGAGAGAGAGAGAGGGGGGGGAGAGAGAGATTATAAATAGCGATAACTTTTTTTCATTACCAGTGACAACGTATTACGCGACAATTCGAAAACCTAGGAGTAAATCTGTAGTCCAAATCATACTACCTACCATCCGTACACCGAGATAGAGAGAATCCGTAAATCCTGCTAGTCAATTGTTAAAACTGTGTGGGATAAAGCCGCAAATGATGAAAAAGCATGGACGTTTGAATATAACCAGATAATCGCGTCTTGGCAAGGGTAATCATATGAGTTAAAGCTCAAACACTGACACACGAAAGAAGAGGCAGTGTGAAAATCTTTGGGTTGTTTACTCTCGACGGGTTCTGGTGTTGAGATTAGAAGCAGACGAAATAACTGACTAAAAGGTCAGCGAAATGATCCCACTGGCCGGCCCACCAGCCACACAGGTATTCACCAATCTCGTCCAACTGAACTCAACCAAACTGCGAGAGATTTCTTCCGATCGATGTCACGGCAGTGAGGACTTAGAAGAACAAATATCAGGAAACTGTCAAATAGAATGTATGGCTTGTTCTCAATAGGGCGAAGTATTTGCGATTCTAGTTTTTGTTTTCAAGTTCCGGTTTTTTTGTTACTCTTTCCCCCATATTCTGTAATGTGATATGTATGTTTGTTAAAACGCCGCAGATCTCAAATTCCGGTCAAACCACAAATCCATTATGTAACATTCCAAAAATTTTTCTGCATCTTTCTGTGGTGTCTGAAACAAGTGATACACTGCTAGGTTCCGGCGAGGCTCAATGATATTAAATGGTAGAAAAACTCGTATCAGGACAGAAGGTCTGTCTAAAATCTGATCAATATTGTTACAGAGTAAAGAAATGTGAACCTAAGTCAAACGTTTCGCCTTTTTTTAACTGCTCAAAAGAGAATAACTCAGTGGCATTTTGTTTCATTTGGCTTGTAAAAAAGCTACCACAGAACAAATTAGACCTGGGCTTCTTTCTGAAATTCATTGAATGACGCACTTCATGCAAGATTAAAAAATGTAGGAATGATAATGTGATAGGCTTTGCTCAAAATAGATGTGGGTGATAGAGTTATTTCTAAATTTTAACTAGACAATAATATTTTCAGAAAAGGAGTATCAAATCATATACAAAAATAATTAAATTTTGTGGCACGAGCGAGTGAAACTTGGATGGAAACAATCATGCATTGAGATATAAATATTGATTTGTCTGAAGATTGAGATGAGTTCAGAGATGAACCACCTTGTGTTCTCTTCATGTCATGTTTGGTTCAGTTTGGTCAAGCTGCTTAGCTCGCCATAGCGCACAGAGCGACAGAGAGGGACAGGTAGAGACAGAGAGAGACAGAGAGAGACAGAGAGAGAGAGAGAGAGAGAGAGAGAGAGAGAGAGAGAGAGAGAGAGAGAGAGAGAGAGAGAGAGAGAGAGAGAGAGAGAGAGAGTGTCAGACAACATTAATTTTGTTTCATGGCGGGGTCTACAGGATCCCACGTTCCAAGCATGCGTAATCAGTAGGCGAGTTCGAGGCCTCATCTTGTCAGCTTTTTACTCTCGGAAAGGGGTTTATTTGAAGCTCTTGAAAAAGGTCACAGACCACATCATCTTTTGCGATCTTTATCCAACAATCAATACTTCTCTTGTCAGAACTCTCTTCGACTGATAGTGTATATAATATAACAAAAGTTTATTATAGGCTGTGAACTTTCATCATTATGTACTGATAAAACGATTGACAAAGTTATGTAAACATAATGTTGTGTGATTCTTTATTGTCATGATTCCATTCCTTTGAATTTATTATTATAAGAAAGTTGCGAAGCCCATTTCTCTAAGTTTTTCAATCAAATATATAGTTATATTTTGCATTAATAGTTTGCTATTTTATATGCTATTTTTACATTGCAAATGCCCGGCCTTAAATTGGGTTTCTATTTCTTCTGTTAATCAGCTGTAGACTTAGAGTGTTGGATAGTCAGTTTAATTAAGACTTAAAGAATTTCCATCACGTTTAGCCCAGCATGAGGTAGAGAGAAATTAGCCTCTTACAATGGTAAATAAGTTTGCATCTCTCACTTTCCACACAGAACAAAAAATGTAGTCAATTCATTCAACTCTAAGTAAACATTTTCAATAATCACATAAATATCACATTTGGAAATAAAAGAATATTTTTAATCATAAACATGTAAAATATACAGAGAATTTGCTAACAATAATAATATTCATGTGCTCTTGAGAAGTCTGGTTTATTGAAATAGGGCCTACAAAAAATGTAGTCAATTCATTCAACTCTAAGTAAACACTTTCAATAATCACATAAATACCACATTTGGAAACAAATGAATATTATTAATCATAAACATGCAAAGTATACAGAGAATTTGGTAATAATAACAATATTCATGTACTCTTGAGAAGTCTTTCAAGTGTTTCTTCTTTACTACTGTTTTGCCTATTATTTTCTCGTTTTGAGGTACTGCTTTCGTCTTTGTTGTCGTCAAGCTTCATTTTATATCGTTTTCGCTGTTTCAATCCTCATTTTGGAGGTTCCAAATGCCGCTCATTATTTGCATCAAATACACTTGAATCCATTTACGAACCACGAAAAAGAATCATGATATTGCAATACATTCATGTAACACGGGTAACGATTTAGAATGTTATTGTATTCTAGTATGCTATAGAGGATGAAATCTTATTGCATATGAGAATTGTTACTTAACTCGACCATTTTCATAATTCTCGTCTGTTTTGCCGCCATTTTCAAATTTATATTTTGTTTTCTTTTTTTACCCAATCCTTCGAATATTTATATTGTATTTGAATTAGTATTTTTAATTCGTTTGAAAATTTTAGTCTGTAAAATTAAGTTTTTCTAAAACTTTGTTTTGCTTCTTCGGTATGCTTAACTCTACGATTTAGTGGATTTTGTACTTAGTAGAAAGACGATAGTTTGTCAAACGTGTCCACGTTAGGTAGTCTGAGGCTGCCGGTCAATCAATATGATCCCAATTCTCACCTCAATAACATAAACGATATGTCTGTCATACACCCAGATTTTGAAAAAATTACAGAAAAGTTGTAAAGTTAAATCTAGGATGAGATTTGAATATCTCAAAGACCGTCAATTTTAGCTGCCACACATTATTACTTTTGTTTTCATGAAATTTGCAATTAACTTTCACCAACTTTATGAGTCTCAAAAGATACCAGGATGGGCGTGGGCGGAGCTGAGTGTGAAAGGAAGTCTTTGCTTGCTGGTCCTTTTCTACAACGACGTAAGTCATGAAGCAGATAGAAGTATCATTGACTAATTCTAAGATATTTAAAGTAAAATTCTGGACTTCATCTTTATATCTCTGCAATAGCCAAGGAAAACTGGAATGATACGCGATAAAAAATGTACGAAATAGCTGTACAGACTAGAGGCGGACATGACAATCGTCTTTTTAAAAACAGCCTGTTGGAAGAGTTGTTAAAAGCAGCCGGAAGTCAAAGTACGGTTAGATCACGAAGAGAATCTGGTATAAAAAAGATTTATTAAAAATTAAGTTAGGGCTGTCGTGCTTAAAAATCATTAAGTACTGAGTATAAATACTTTTGCAAATGAATTATCAGTTCAATTAATCAGTATTGAAAGACTCTTGCGTCGAATTTCGTTAAAATTTGAACTTAATTACCGGTTGCGAAGCAGAGATTTCAGTAAAATTCCCATCAGAAGGAAATTACCAATAGATCTAGACGATTATTTTATGCCTAACAAATCCGTCAATAGAGCGAATCACGTCATTTGTCAATACTAGATTAAGCGAAAACCAAAGTTCGCGTACGGTGCGGCTCTCTCTCTCTCTCTCTCTCTCTCTCTCTCTCTCTCTCTCTCTCTCTCTCTCTCTCTCTCTCTCTCTCTCTCTCTCTCTCTATCATCAGATTGACACGTCCCATACAGTGGCTGCAGGATCACAGTTGTCTGTTGTTTCATCGATTCTCCTTCCCTTCGCTTACAATGGTGATCGTAGTTATTTAGCGCTGATTAAAAAGAAATCTTTGCTGCGTGTAGAAAAGCAAGAAAACATGAAAGTTAATTTATTATTATATAATCAATTATTTAAATATTTGTCTAATTTGCTATACTGTCACACTTTGTTATTTAGTATTATCTTCAGTCTCTCTCGCGACGATGTTGTATATCTTTTCATTCGCGTGTGCAAAGTTTTTAATTCATCCAATTTTTTTTCTTGAATTATACATTCTATGTCTTGATTGTTTGTTGGTTTGACCAATTACGTTGTCATAAGGGTTACCTAAAGATTCTATGAATAATATATAAAGATGACAAATGTTGTGAAACAAATTTTCATGTATAAAAAAAAAATAAAGAACTACATTTCTCTACCTGTGAATGTCAGTGTTGTTGAGGCAATTTGCAACTTTTGTTATTATTTCGTTGCGATGAGAATGTAGTTGATTGACGAAGATTAAGGCCAATACAATATAGTGGTCTTTTCCACAAAAAAAAAATTACTATAGTTATTTTTGCTGATAAAATACCATTCAAAGAAGTTAATTGCCTTAGAAGTGGATGAATAATTTGAAAATCTTTCATTACTGATGATGTGCAATGCTAGACAAGTTATATATCGATAAGTCAAGAAAAGTTTAGAGTATATCGCAGATATTCGCTGCCTGAGAGATTCTATCAATGTACTTTCTTTATCTAAAACTTACACACAATATATATTTCTACTTGCATGAATGTGGAACATTGCTAATACATGTGAAGAGTGCAGGGAAAAATATGGGATTAGTTACATATCGGATATCACTTGATCAATAAGTATGGCAAGTCAGTAGTGAATCTATGAAGGTTTTCGCACGAACAGAGCGTTAAGAAATAAATGCAAGAAAGAATCCTTAGAAGCAAGGCTGAATGACAAACATTCCTTTAATTAAAGCTTAAAAGGCAAAATTTTCAGGAATTTCTTCCGTGACTTTCTCCGCTTTCCTCAATTACCCTACTTTTATATATATATAATTTATGTAATTATATACATTGCTCATAATAAGTGTTTTACTCTGACTAAAAACAAAAAAATATGCGAGAAATGTATGAAGATCCTAAGAGTGGTCTTGTGTTGGTAATCCAAAGCGTCATTTTTTTTACAACAGAAGAATTATCTAATTGCATAGGCTTTCGACTCATGAAATTATTGAATTGTTCCATAGCAAGATTCATATTTCATTATTTTCATTTTTAGAAAAAACTACACATGAGCAACTACTTGCATGTAATCAAGATCTCATGAACATAAAATGGAAGAATGGGAAAAAAAAGGAATCGGGTATCAGTAGATCCAGTATCACACATAAGGAAAGACGGACTTATTTGTAATATCTAAATGTACACATTGACATGAGCATGGCTACTTCTTATGAAATTTAAATTTGATTCTAGATATATAAAATGCCAAAAAAAAAAAAAACACCAGTCGGCCTTTTGACTAATAATCTCTAAACTGGAAAGTTTTAAAAGTTGGATATAACTCTTTTGAGAGAATGAAAAATCAAAAGTCTAAAATGTAAAGATCTATCAAAATTGATATTATCTAAATTATCATCATTGCTATGACAACAAAGATAAGTATGAAGAAACTCACTGCTGTGTTTTTTGTTAAAGATCAATATGAACAAAAATCAAACTACAAATAAAAGCTATATCAATAAATTTGTGATGTTTACATATTCGTTTGCCAAGCTTCTCACTTTAGAAACCTCAATGAATCTTCAAACAAAATGTTTAAAATGGCTTTAAGAGTATTACAGACAATTTGCGCGTATTAAAAAAGTCTAGAAACTCGTAAGCTACATAGGCTCAACCGAGCATAAAAAGAACTGGCAGGAATTTTGAAATATCCTTGTAGCATATTAAATAATGCACCCGATATGTCTCCTTAGGCCGGTATTAAAATAGGCTCAGCACTTTTTCGATATCTTGTAGCACATACTATCAGCATTAGCTTAAGATCATGGGAAAGGCTTTTTTTGCTGTTTATTAAAACGGCCCAAAAGCATGTGATATTTTGTTGTTTTTATCAATACATGATCTTACAGGAAGTAGCGGACGCGTCGCCTCAGGCAATATTTTTTTTTAGGAAAATTCGGCAATCAAAAGCTAGTAAGTAATGTCCACGATTATTTTAAAGAAAGCAAACCCTGGCGCGTCGCTTCGGTGCCTTTATTTGACAAATTTATATTGCCCTACAAAATTAATGACTCGAACTATAATATATACCTACCTGGGTCTTATGGTTCACCAACCTTTAAAATATTGATGTTATTACCCAACCCACACCTTTGAAACTTTAAAGGCGCCAACAGCATTCATGTGGCCAGGTTCTAATCCATAAAAAAAAATCAACGCCAACTGCTTTCCTCGATTTCCCCAAAATGCTTTGTTTCGTCGGTATAGGCTAACTTAGGATCATCAATTTCGCGCGGCATTTTTTTTAATTCTTTAACAACGGAGATCTTTATCAATCGACTTGTGGTGTAGATCTAGGTTTAATAACTTCGTGGCTAAGAATTAAATCAAGGCAGTAGACTTAAATTTTATCATTTAACGCGAAAATTCACAGCATGCTTTTATGAATTTGCAGATGTGTTACGTATGAACTGAATAAAAAAAATGCTACTTATATTGCTACTTCCTTGTCAACCAATTTTCGCTTTCACAACTATCAAAAGAACAGTTATGTCCTAGTAGTAGTAGTAGTAGTAGTAGTAGTAGTAGTAGTAGTAGTAGTAGTAGTAGTAGTAGTAGTAGTAGTAGTAGTAGTAGTAGTAGTAGTAGTAGTAGTAGTAGTAGTAGTAGTAGTAGTAGTAGTAGTAGTGGCAGTAGTAGTAGTAGTAGTAGTAGTAGTAGTAGTAGTAGTAGTAGCTGTGGTAGTGGTGGTGGTGGTGGTGGTGGTGGTGGTGGTAGTAGTGCTAATAGTAAGAGTGTTGGTAGTGGTAGTGGTAGTAGTAGTAGTAGTAGTAGTAGTAGTAGTAGTAGTAGTAGTAGTAGTAGTAGTAGTAGTAGTAGTAGTAGTATTTGTAGTAGTAGTAGTAGTAGTAGTAGTAGTAGTAGTAGTAGTAGTAGTAGTAGTAGTAGTAGTAGTAGTAGTAGTAGTAGTAGTAGTAGTAGTAGTAGTAGTAGTAGTAGTAGTAGTAGTAGTAGTGGTGGTGGTGGTGGTGGTGGTTGTTGTAGTAGTAGTAGTAGTAGTAGTAGTAGTAGTAGTAGTAGTAGTAGTAGTAGTAGTAGTAGTAGTAGTAGTAGTAGTAGTTGTAGTATTTGTAGTAGTAGTAGTAGTAGTAGTAGTAGTAGTAGTAGTAGTAGTAGTAGTAGTAGTAGTAGTAGTAGTAGTGGTAGTAAAAGTAGCAGCAGCAGTATTGGTAGTAGTAGTAGTAGTAGTAGTAGTAGTAGTAGTAGTAGTAGTAGTAGTAGTAGTAGTAGTAGTAGTAGTAGTAGTAGTAGTAGTAGGAGGAGGAGGAGGAGGAGTAGTAGTAGTAGTAGTAGTAGTAGTAGTAGTAGTAGTAGTAGTAGTAGTAGTAGTAGTAGTAGTAGTAGTAGTAGTAGTAGTAGCAGTAGTGGTTGGAGTAGTACCACTTCTTCTCTTACTCTAACACTTACAATTATGAGGATTTAATGATGCGTGTGTTTATATCTTAACTTGTTCTATAAGTGAAACACGTTTGATTTTCTGATGTCATTTTGCCAACTGCAAAACCTCGGCCATTTAAGTGGCGCATGTCTTTCACATTCAAATTGCGATGATACGCTTCCTTACTTTTAAAATTTAATATCTAATTTCAAGGTAAAGACTACACAGTCCAGTTAAAACCAATCAAGGGAAGAGACGTGTTTACAACGCCCGTGCTTGGTCTATGCCCACGATATTTAATCTTTCGGTTTAAGTTTTAGTTTCCAGACACTTGTTCGGCTTTCTAATAGACTAAGCTTAATTCCTCATCATGAAACACAGTAAACGAGAAGGTGAGATGTTTTGTTTTTTTCATTTAAAAAGTAAACAAAAGTAAAAGAAGAAAAATAAATTAGCTGTCCAGGTCGGAAATGTACATTTGAATTCATCCTGATTTCTGCAAAAATGTTACATTAAAAAGTAATATACACAAAAATGCCTAAGGCACTCAGGGCGGGAACAAGGTATTGGTCAGTTAAATAAATTTGCTGAGGATTTTTTTTCGCTCGGTTTTTTTTTTAATTTGATTTTTCGTCTTAATTATATATGGATGTGGTGAGATTTCTTTTTCAATTACAGTCTTCTTTTACTCGATAACTTTTCACATACAAATAAATAATGGGATTCAAATAAATACATTATCGCTTGATTTATTGTTATGATATATAGTCATAATTGTTCGCATTCATAAACAAAATATCACTTGGTTTGGAGAAGAAATTCAATGGCGAAAAACGAACCTTTTTTAAAGGTACACATTCATTATACCTTAATGTATCAAGAAGCCTAGAGGTTGAAGAGCATTTTGAGGAAACAAAGCAAAATTTAATATAAATTAAAGAGTGCAGCAAACGTTAACCGCTTCCCAAAAAAGAGGAAGTCTAATGGAAGCCTGTCTATCATAAGAGTTCAAAGCGACATCTGCTTAAAGGTAGTAACTCTAACATTGTCGATTTTATCTATTTTTAACTTACTTTATTCATGTCTTTACTCTCCATCCACGTGTTTTATCCCATTTCCCTGTGTTGCATTTCTCAGTTCGTGTTTTCGACTGCTTCCTACCTTCTGTAATTCTCTTTGTGTTTGTATGCATGTTTGTTTCTCTCCCATATGATTATTGAGCCTTTTTTCCTTAGTTTTGACGATCTGTTTGCTTATTATAGCCACGCCCAAGTTTGGAATATTTTTTTTATAGTTACTGCTGGGGTGTGATCTATCATGTTTTCAAAATATTAAAGTTATTTTTGGTTATGTTTCCTAAACTTCTTTCAGATAAACAAAATGTTGCAGTGACTGAAGAATCCGGTGTGGCTCTACACCTTTATCCAGCTCAGTACCAGGTGAGAGAGTTTTCGTCTCTACTCGTTCATGCTGATGTGATTAACAAAATATTAAGAGTAACATCACATAAACAAAAGAGAAAATGTCGAAAATTATTTTGCTCCTTAAAACCTTATATTTTTCATAACTATACGCCAGGATTGAACGTAAGTATTGCGTTCTATTGTTATTGTGAGTACATCACAGGTAGACAACAAGCCATTATTTTTTATAGGACTTAAAAAAAAAAAGACAGTTCAGAGAGACGAGGCCTATCATGCA
>JAWDGP010002535.1:507500-537500 GCA_033675545.1 Elysia crispata
AAGGTATGGCCAGGGCTCCCCATCCTCAAGATACAGGCATGGGGCCTCAATACCCTCAAGATATGACAGGCATGGGGACTCAATACCCTCAAGATATGACAGGCATGGGGCCTCAATACCCTCAAGCTATGACAGGCATGGGGCCTCAATACCCTCAAGATATGACAGGCATGGGGCCTCAATACCCTCAAGATATGACAGGCATGGGGACTCAATACCCTCAAGATATGACAGGCATGGGGCCTCAATACCCTCAAGATATGACAGGCATGGGGACTCAATACCCTCAAGCTATGACAAGTGCTCCCTATTCTCAAGCTATGGTCAGGGACGCTAACCAACAGCAAGATATACCCAATGGCAATGAACTTGTGTACACGGATTCCATGATCATTTCTATTGTCTCCTGTTTGTTTTGCTGGATCATCGGCCTCTTCGCTATTAGCAAAGCAAGAAATGTGAGTTGGTCCTGCTTGTTAATTTTGCTTTTCAAAGCTCTGAATATGGTAACCCTAAAGTTAAAATCAGTCGATGTAAATCTCGAAGGACAACAGGAGGAAAATCCTCATATTTTTGTTTTATAGTGACCGTAAAAAAGCGGTATGTCTCGTAATATATAATTGTCATAGCTCTCAAAATAAAATGTGATTTTTTTCCCCTTTCTCCTTCGAAATGGACAGGAGCTGAAATTTTCTTTAAGACAAGAAAATCAGATAAAGCTAAGTACTCGATAAGTATTAGATCTAGATATAAAGTCTCTCTTCATTTCATTAAATACTGAGGTATTCCTCAACCGATGTTTTACTTTTCTTACTTTAATCTTGTGCTGCTTTTAACAGTTTCTATATCTATGAAAGATTCAAATATTATGCAAAAACTTGTCACGAACACAACACTTCCAAAATTTTCTCATATTCGGTTTGAAAAAAAAAATGAAATATTCATTTACCTTAGACAATTGAAGCTGTCAATATACATGGTATTATGTTTGCAAATGTGAATTCATTTTCCTTTCATACATCATGTGGTTAAGTTATGACCGTCACAAAAGTCGGCGTGCCTATGGGAACAAAGGGATAATTATAGTTCTAGAGACTCTGAAGACTCTTGAATGACAAGATATCTAAAATTTTTCGTTGGGAAAGCCTGTTGAATTTTCAGTCTCTCGTGCTGCAAAAATTGTTTGTTCTGTTCATTAGCCTAAGTCAATTATTTGCATCAGCTTCTTCTCGAAACTTTCTTTCTACTGGTAAAAGCGGCGGCGTCAAGTTAAAGTAAGATGGAGATTTTCGCCTAATAATGGAAGACAGTTACACCATCGCCATCAGCTCTAACATCACTGCTGTCACAAACAACTACTACTACTACTACCACTACTACTACTACTACTACTACTACTACTACTACTACTACTACTACTACTACTACTACTACTACTACTACTACTACTACTACTACTACTACTACTACTACTACTACTACTACTACTACTACTACTACTACTACTACTACTACTACTACTACAACAACAACTCCTACTCCTACTCCTCCTCCTTCAACTACCACCACCACTACTACTACTACTACTACTACTACTACTACTACTACTACTACTACTACTACTACTACTACTACTACTACTACTACTACTACTACTACTACTACTACTACTACGACTACTACGACTACTACGACTACTACGACTTCTACTACTACTACTACTACTACTACTACTACTACTACTACTACTACTACTACTACTACTACTACCATTACTACTACTACTACTACTGCTGCTGCTTCTGCGGCTCTTACTCCCCCTCCTCCTCCTCCTCCTCCTCCTACTACTACTACTACTACTACTACTACTACTACTACTACTACTACTACTACTACTACTACTACTACCTCTACCGCTACTACAACTACCACTTCAACTAATACTTCTGCTGCTGCTGCGCTTACAACTGCTACTACTATAACTACCTACTATGAGTTCTTTTTTATAATATTTTAAAATGATAATAGCTAGCGAAAGTTTTACCAAGATTACTGACTCTGTTTTTAACTTATATGGTTTTGGAGGCCAGAGAAGCCTTTCGACATGGAGATATCGCCAGAGCGGTGGCGTTGTCTCAAACAGCGAGGAAGATGGCTATTGCTGGAATCGTTTTAGGCCTGATCATCATCGTTCTCAACGTTATGAGATCTGCTTTAGACCTCTTTTAGCAGAGGGGTGATTGGAGGCTTGATCGTAAGGGCTGTTTCTATCTCTACAAAGGTCATAAAAATGGTATTGACACTAGTTAAAGGAGCCAAGATAACAAGACCATGAAAGCATAAAAAAAAATAATTAAAAGAAACAAAAATAGTGATGAATTGATAACAGAACGAAATGTTTGAAAAAAGAGAAAGGAAATACCAGAAGGAATACATTTTACCTTGCGAAAAATTAGGATTACAAAAAGTTGGCCATATATGGTAATATTCACAAAAGACAGGTGCTATGCTTATGACGAGCTATTTCATATTAAATTTTGATTTCAGTTTGCGTGTTTGCAAAGCAGTAAAAATGTATTTTTCAAGTTGAAATACTTTTATATTCTCAGATGCTTGCTCTAGATTTCATTATTAATATTATGCCTTTCAATATCTATAGATATTAACACACATTTACACGTCGAAATATATATATCTGTAAATATATACACATATATCACTTGTATATTCTTGTTTATAATCTGGTCGTCTAGATTTGTAGTTAAGCATTCCTTATACTTAGATGTAGTCCAAATATGCAACTAAATTTTTCTCAGTAAAGATCGGGATAAATTCTTAATTTCTTGTGTTTCATTGAATAGATGGCTCACTGTCCTTCTCACTATACCAGTTAACGTAGGCCCTTCGTTGTGAACAGGAGGAAGTTAACAATGCTAAATTTCACTGAACCTCATCAACTACATTAACTTAGATCTAGGTCTGTCAACTGTAATCTTTACTTTGTAAACATGTAGGCCACTTTTTTGAAAATTATCGTATGTACAATGTGCACACATTAATTTTAATCTATTTCAAATGTATAAATTTAATAGCAGCATGCCTAATTTGTTTCATATATAGTAAACTGCTATATACGTCTATCCAACGACAGTGTAAGTCAGAATAAATCACTCTTTTCTATGCTTTATGACTTTGCGACTTGTTTTTACTTCACCATTGAAACGGAAGAATATGGTTTTATAGTATGGGAGTATGAAGCAGTTGGAGAGAATGAGTGGGAGTGAGATAGAAAGGGAGAAAGAGAGAGAGAGAGACAGTCAGACAGATAGACAGACAGACAGACAGAGAGAAGAGAGAGAGGGGGAGAGAGGATTGTGAAAGAGGAGCAGAGGTACGTAGAAGACTGGAAAAAAGATGCACAGAAAAAAAAATGAAGAAAATTGGTTTAAGTTAGATAAAGAAAATGTGTGTGTGAGAAAGAGAGAGATACAGAGAGATAGAGACAGAGAGACAGACAGATAATTTCTAAATAAGTTAAACTATACACACACACACACAAATGATTCATTGTGCCTCTAGGAGAAGGTTAAGAATTTTCGAAAGACGAACATTCCCCATGCACTAAAACAAAACTTTTTCCTCTCACACGCGTAGAAATAGAACAGTTTATTGATCAGCATCAGCAAGAGGCAAAACAATAAAACTGCATTGTGACGAGTGCTACATACTCTCTTGAGCATGGCTTTTCAAACCCCACATGTTATTCAAAGTAAAAGTTAGCATGCTATATCAAATCTCTATCAATTTTTAACTTTCAGTATATCCATATATTTCTACGACTGAGTGTATCGTCAGGTCATCTAATTTTGTTATATTTTCTACACGATAGCATTCACACAAGCTCATCAATCCCTTTTCCTTCTCAAGAACCTGAAAATTGTTTTTATCTAGTAATAACAATTCAGTATTCTCTGGTTCTTCCAATATTAATTGCGATACTTAAAATGTTGACATCGCTATTGATTGAATTGTTTTATTGTCAAAAAAATTAAGAAGACTTTGAAATGTAACTTTTCATGTGTTCCTGACATTAAAACCACATGCAAACTTTAGGATTTGTTTCAATAGTTCCTTTTTCTACTGTTTGTAAGAAACTCGTTCTTGAAAAGAAAAAAAATAAAGAGTAGAAAAATTCATAAATAAATATTACACCAACCGTTCTCTGAACATTTTGCAGTACTCTTCCTTGTTCAGTAGTTTCTACTTGTCATTTTTCCGATGTTGATATCGGAGCAATATCTCTATAAAATTGATAATATCAAATGCTTATAGCTGGTCGACAACAGTTTTGGTGGAATAGGCGCAACCTGGCATGAAGATAGCGTGCAAACCCGGAAGGTTAATTTTGGGGCTTATTTTTTTATTTTTTTGCCTAATTTCTTTTCCTTGGGTAATCTTTGCCGGTTGAATTTTTCGAGTCTTGCATCGATCATGATTAATGAAATGGGACCATTGGGTGAGGATGTCAGACTTGGTCGAAGAGCTATCCATGCGAACTAGTCTCAAGTAAAAATCTACAATACTGTTTGGTCTGCATAGTATTATGCTGGTTTACAATTTATTACGTGAGCCAACATCTTATGTCCATTTTGGGTTTTTTTAAGCTTTAATTTGAGAACAAGACATTGATAAGCAAAAGTTCTCATGAGGCAAAACTTTGGACTCGAATTTAAGCCTAATTATTTTTACTTTTTAAAGCTATATCGAAGAAATGGAGGAAGAACTAACATATTATCTAACATCTAGCGCATCTCGATGTTTTAGCCACGAATTACGAAACCAATCAAAACACGCATACCAAAGAAAAGATCTTTTTGATATTTAATAGGAATTTTCTTATTTTTTTTTGGAAAGAAAGAAAACTTAGTTATTACAAAGTATACAAATTTTCTTTGCCCTGTTTTTCCTTCAAAATAACTTCAGAACTAGAATTATGCATAGGACTTTTTAAACGTAACCTTAATCGGAATCGTGTGTATCGCACGTATATGTCCTAGGAATGGCAAATTCAGATAGTTCAATTTGCGTGATATCTCCACCAATTCGTCATTGCAAAATAAGTCTGATGTCCCATTGTTAAAGAGAATTTCAACTTTAAGTGAGTTCTAAAGCCATTCTGGTTTTGATTGTAGTAGATAAGGGATATGGTGACAGGTGTTACAGAAATAAACTATAAAATGCGAGAGCACCAAAAGATATACAGCAACGATTTGAAAAAAGGAGAGAATTTCATAGAGCAATATAGCATAGGAAAGAGTTCAAGGATAGGGGGTAGAAAAAGATATGCTAGTTCTGAAAAGAGAATACAAGAAAAAAAAAAAGAGATTGGCAAGAAAAAAGACAATGCTCAGAGTCTGCAGCGAATGCCCACTATCCATCTGTTTTACATTAATTGGTAAGCTTTTAACTCTTGATGATAATATTTTGGGCTCAGAATTTATCATCTCCCTGCTTTATGGAAGGAGTACATCTTATCAATTCGTATCTAGGGTTGCCTCAGTAAAAATTCATCCATCTTAATTTACACCGAGTATCCCTAATTAGTCCATGATATTGATATTAGATTTTTGGCAATGCTTTGCAGGAAGACAACAAACTTCTTTTCAACATATCTGAGTAATATGAGACCATATATCTTGGACAAGCCAAGATTTGTTGGATTCATGAATATGTCTGGATATTACAACTGTAGAAAACTAAGCTATCAAAGCTTTAGTGATGACACCGGTAAAGATCTAACGGATGAAAACATGTAAACGTGTTCGTGTGCATCCAGAGGCTAAATGCCACAGATTTTTAAAAAATTACTGAAGGGTCTAATCATTACTTGTCCATTAAATTTGTCATATTATTTTGTTCTCACAATTAACAGTTTGCGCCACTGCTGTTATGGAATACACTTCTAGAGTGAGCTTTTGTTATTTTTTTTCAAAAGTCACTGTTATGAAGAAACATCTATATTTTTCCTCTGTTTTTCTGTTCGACAGAACTGTTCTGTCCAAGTGTGTCTGTTTTATCATTCCTTCTCCTCTAAAATTGAAGAATAGAGAAGAAATGGAATGGAAGAGTAGGGCGAAAGGGGAAAAGGGGGGAGGGGAGAGGGGCTGTCAGCAGGAAACAGACATTGGTGAAAGGATTTTTGAATTGCATCTATTGTTAATGGGACACCCAAGTAAACGGAGTTGTATTTTTAAGTACAAGGGGCAAAGGGCATGTCACGCAGGAGGTTATAGACTCTATTTATTTCATTTACGTTGCTATGACAGCAGTCTCTGTGATTCAGAGCTTATTGGATGTTTGCTTCTGACTGGAATTTGTAATGTGTGTTTATTTTTAGAGTTTTAGAGTTATTTCAATTATTGCTCTCGCTTCGTGGTGACTGAGAGATACATGAAAAAAGTGTATAGCTATTGCTCTGTTCTATTGTTTTGTTATTTCACCTCTTCGTCTATCCTTTTATGTACTTATGCAGGTTTTATGTCTACTTACGATTACACGACTAATTTGCAGAATAACTTTATTAGGCTTTTTATGGCACTGTTGCTGGAAAATCATTGAAAGTTCACGGTGATGGTGTTCAGAAATGAAGCAAGGATAAATTTGTTGCGTTTTTCTTTTCATCAACAGGATTGGTTATTCTTTTCAATGACACCTCTTCTTGTGGGAAATTGTTTCTTTTAGTTGTAAAGATCTTAGTCCTTTGATTCCTTAAAGTACCTATAATAACGTACCTGAGGACATTTCTGATCCGTCTGATATTGTATCGAATGGCACAGAAATGGCTCAAGTTGAGACCAGTGGCTTGTAATTACACGGTTTCCATCGTGGCCTCGTGTGGAGGGGTTGGTGTTGCCTTACAAAGCCGATAATTTAAACCTTTCAAGTCTTTTCTTAAGATTGTTCTCCTGGAATAAGGCAATGTGCTTTAAATAGTCATGTGATATCGTAAGTATAGTAGGTATCCAAGCCCGATTTCAGTCGAACATTGCGGATATAAAACGCAAATTTTATATCTATAATTTTACTGTAGGTTTGTTTCCTGTGAATCTTCAGTGATGTCGATTGTTGTTTTGAGTCTTGTTAGGTTTAGAGAACAATTGATTCTAATAAAACCCGTTTTCTCTCATTATCTGATTCCTAATTCTACCCAAATCAGTGGTTACATTTTCGTCAGTTATGTTAAATCTTCAGAATTTTTTTTTACATTTTACTTTGAGCAACTCAAAATTTATTGAAACAACGCCATCACAACAGCCAAGGATCAGATAGCACCATTGAATTCTTTCTGTTCATGGAGGTTTCAGATTTTACATGATCATTATGAGAGATATTCTAAATCCTAAACTTTATCTTTTTCTTCAGGGTTAAAGGGAAAGCACAGAGAATATTTCTTTTATCGTCAGATCGAAATTATGAGGAATGGACTTTCAAAACGGAACATCTATTGACTTAATCGTTTATGGAATTCCGACTTAAAATAAAATACTAGTATAGTATATAAGCCTATTGAATAAATTACACTCAACATTTTAAGCAAACTATGAAACAAGCAGCGGCAAGTTTTTCTCGCTATAGCAAATTTAAATAACTTAAATATTCCCCTTTTTGATTTTATGTAAATAGTTAGCTTAGATAAAGATTAAATGCACATTTAATTCTTCATCTCATGAATGTCATTAAAGTAGAGAAATGAACTTGATATACAACAGCCCAGAGTTTTTAGGAAATAAGTGGTCCAAAAGCTATTTCCTTGCTCAGTGCACACTAAAAAATCTTATTTCCCGTATCAGTTACGGCTGAAAAATTAGATTTTATTTTGGTGATAAAAACCTGCACATCAGAGAACTGAAATCACGGAAAGAAAAATTGTAAACCATGTGTATCAGGTCGAGAGAAAAATGTGGGTCTTTTTAAGAAGGGAAGGTGGAACATGTGTGTGGGAAATAGGTAAAGAGAGACAAATAGGGAGAAAGAGAGAGATAGAAAGAGAGAGAGAGAGAGAGAGAGAGAGAGAGAGAGAGAGAGAGAGAGAGAGAGAGAGGGAGGGAGAGAAAGAGAGAGAGAGAAAGGAAGAGGAATGGAGAGAGTGGAAATAAAAAAGCGCGGGGGGGGGGGGGGTCAGACAGGAAAAGTGGAGAGGGTGATAAAGAGAGATAAATTGGGCACGGTCTAGAAAGTAAATCAGACAAAATTAAGGCAGTGAAAGAGAGAGAGAGTGGCAAGGAGAATTAGAGATAAACACTGAAACATTAGTAGGTAGAAAGATACAGAGGTTGCTGTTATAGTTTAACCGTAAAGAAACCGGAAAAGAAAACTATTGAATGCAGTTTTTCTTTATGACAGTCTTCACAGACCTTGTTGCAATCGCATAGCTGACATAACTAATGAGGTCAGGTTCTGACAAGTAGAAATTAGAACTTTATTTCAGACTTTGATGGGAAATGTTTTAAATAATGATATAGCTAAAGCTATCGCTCTCATAAAATTTTAGCCTAATTTTGCTCTGTTATGTGTTATGTTGTATTCCAATGTAACTGTTTGGTAGATATTTTGTTTTATTTTTGTTGTTTAAAAAAAAATGTACACATGTCTCTTAAGATTGGAAAATCCCCACTCCCATCCAACACCAACATGTTGCTGCTATCCTCGTTTTTTACTTCCGCAATGGTTGCCCGTCTGAGAAGGACTGAATCTGTACCCGTTTTATAAAGTCTGGGCCATTAAGCTCCGGAAATATTTTTCCCCAGAAACAAAATCTTTTAATTTAAAAACATTCTCCTGGATTCTTTTTTCTTTTTTTTTTTTAATATTGTAGGCATCATTTGGCGCAACTTAAGTTTCTTGTTCATACTATAAGTAATTTTGCACAAGACAAGCGAATGTTTATTGGCAGCGGATAGATTTTGATTTACTGACATCGTATTTGCTGGTGCTGCTAATCGCATGATTTTCCAGCACTGATTTTTCCGACGAATTATGATATTTGATGTTAAAGTCTTGAATCGATCGAGAAGCGAACATGAAATCAACGTGTTGTCTATTATATCCCTTTGTTTTTAAACGGAACAGTAAAATATTCGATTTTTTCCCCCAAATTATTTGTAGGTCTTCCAAGACATAACATACAAGAACTTAATCTAAATAAGCTTGTACAAATGTACGTTCTGTGCTGTATATAGGTTGAAACGAAGTGCCGAAGAAAATAAAATGGAAAAAATGATTGTGAAGGACCTAAAAAGACGGCACAAAAACAAATTGATTATTATCATTATTATTATTATTATCATTATTATTATTATTATTATTATTATTATTATTATTATTATTATTATTATTATTATTATTATTATTATTATTATTATTATTTTTATCATTATTATTATTATTATTATTATTATTATTATTATTATTATTATTATTATTATTATTATTATTATTATTACTATTACTATTATTATTATTATTATTATAATTATTATCATTATTATTATTTTTATTATTATTATTATTATTATCATTATTATTATTATTATTATGATGATCATTATTATCATCATTATTATTATTATTATTATTATTATTATTATTATTATTATTATTATTATTATTATTATTATGATCATCTTCTTCTTCTTCTTTTTCTTCTTCTTATATTTATTATTATTATTATTATTATTATTATTATTATTATTATTATTATTATTATTATTATTATTATTATTATTATTATTATTATGATCATCATCATCATCATCATTATTATTATTATTATTGTTATTACTACTATTATTATTATTATTATTATTATTATTATTATTATTATTATTATTATTATTATTATTATTATTATTATTATTATTATTATTATTATTATCATCATTGTTATGATCATCATCATCGTCATCATTATCATCATCATCGTCATCATGATCATCATGATCATCATCATTATTATTATTATTATTATTATTATTATTATTATTATTATTATTATTATTATTATTATTATTATTATTATTATTATTATTATTATTATTATTATTATATGAGTAAAACGGGGGAAGAGGAAAAAAGAGAGTACAATAAATGTGTGCCTGGGGCTCATTTGAAAAGTATAAAGAAAGCAAGTTTCTTTTTCTGTCAATATACAGATATATTCATTGATAAATAAACATGCTAATGGATAGGTTGATTCATAAAAACTGAGATAAATATGTTGACAGATAGATTTACAGGCAGCCGGATAAGTAGGTAAATAGGAAGGTAGGTAGGTAGACAATTAGATAGACTGATAAACAGATGGATAGAAAAATAGATAGATATAGATCGATGAATAAGTAAAAATAAATGTATATAAATATAGGAAAGAAAAAAGAGAGAAAAGAGAGAACGAAAGACAAAAGAAAAAGAATAAAAATGATAGAAAATTTGGAGACATGGAGAGGTTAGAGGTAGAAAATAAGAAAAATTAATCACCAATACATAAATGCAATAAGATTCATAGGGTTACTGATAAATTGCCATACACAACTTATTTAAGTTTGCATCTAAAATTTGCATTGAAAAAGAGTGCATAAATGGCGTAAGTACAGTTTTATAAAAAGAAATGTTTTGACTATGCTTCAATATATTATGAATGAGTGCATAAATGTCGTAATTACAGTTTTATAAAAAGAAATGTTTTGACTATGCTTCAATATATTATGAATTATATTCAATGTGCCTTTCTTTAATTTTCTCCCACTCTCTCTCTCTCTCTATCGTATACATTCAATTAACATTTGGCAACCATATTTTATTTTCTTACAAATAATCATGTGTCTGACACGCCAGATGAATTCAACTAACATAAAACTTCCTGGTCACACAACACTGACTACCTGTAAACCTTTCAACCGTAAAATTGACATACATGCATCTGACTAGATATGTGTCCAACGATCAAATATCTAAAATAAACTAATTTCATAGCTTCAAAAGGAAGTATTCGAGTCTCCACCATTTTCAATATTGCGTTTGGCCTACTATTCATGCTCTGAGCATGTAAAAAAGAAATCAAGCGCTCATGCCTCATCTAATTGTTTACAAACATTGTGAGTAGATTCTTGCAAAATAATTCTTCTCTGCATAACCAGATGGGGTATCGGCTATCGTTCCGATAATCTATTTCTCTTCCTCTCATAATCACAAGATATGATAGTGGACTATGTCATTATGTCATTTGTAATCCGATGCTTCTAGCATGTGACACCTGACGGGAATCGACAAGTTCTCTGAGTGCAACGTATCTCAAGGATTTTGGGACGATTGTGTCGTTATTACAGTTTTATAAAGAAAAATGTTTTGAATTTGTTTCAATATATTATGAATGAGTGCATAAATGTCGTTATTACAGTTTTATAAAAAAAAATGTTTTGAATTCGTTTCAATATATTATGAATGAGTGCATAAATGTCGTAATTACAGTTTTATAAAAAGAAATGTTTTGAGTATTCTTTAGTAGTAGTAGTAGTAGTAGTAGTAGTAGTAGTAGTAGTAGTAGTAGTAGTAGTAGTAGTAGTAGTAGTAGTAGTAGTAGTAGTAGTAGTAGTAGTAGTAGTAGTAGTAGTAGTAGTAGTAGTAGTAGTAGTAGTAGTAGTAGTAGTAGTAGTAGTAGTAGTAGTAGTAGTAGTAGTAGTAGTAGTAGTAGTAGTAGTAGTAGTAGTAGTAGTAGTAGTAGTAGTAGTAGTAGTAGTAGTAGTAGTAGTAACATTTTTTTTTCCTACTCTAACACTTATATGATGATCTAATGATGCGTGTGTTTATATCTAAACTTGCTCCATAAGTTTCGTTTCGTTATCTGAGCTCATTTTCCTTTTTGTATAATCTAACCATTACAATGTCGCTCGTCTTTCATGTGCAAATTGCTATGATATGCAAAGCTTGGACCTTTCATCGAAGCCATCCTCCTTCCTTTTTTACTTTTTTAAATGCAATGCTAAATTTAAAGATAAAAAGCAGACATTCCAGTTAAAACCAGTCAAGGGAAAAGACGTGTTTACAATCCAGTTGTCTTTGCCAAAGATATTCAATCTTTCGGTTAAAGTTTTAGTTTTCTGACACTTATTTCGCTTTCTTAAAGACTAAGCTAAAATTCTCATCATGAAACACAGTAAACGTGAAGGTGAGATTTTTTTTTTTTATTTTAAAAAATAAAAATAAATTTCCGGATCGGAAATGTACACTTGAGTTCTACATGAAATCTCAAAATGATTGTTTCAAGAGGTTAATAATTTTTAACAGAGAAGTTGGCAAAAAATAAACAGATATATCTAAATCGGAAATGTACTTTAAGTTCTCTTTTAGTTGAGCAAACATTTCGAATCATTGTACCAAGTTGTGATAGTCAAGCTGGTGCTGACGCTTACCCTAAAAGTGTTGGTCGGCGGTTGGACGATCGTATTGAAGTGAGAGGAGGCAGGTTTGAACCGCTGGTGGTTGATAGGTTTAGGGTGGAGCACATCTTGCCATCTTCATCCTGCCTGGCAAGGATTACACAATGTTCTGATTTTACATCCTGTTTCTCTGCGAGATCAAAAAAGCGTCTTGGTTCGTAATGGTCTTTCAAGCAACCGTTGTAAAGAGCTTTAAGCACTGTTTTAGTGTCGATTTTATCCTTTTTATTTTTATTTATTTATATCTTCTTTCTCCATCCACGTGTTTTATCCCATTTCCCTGTGTTGCATTTCTCAGTTTGTGTTTTCGACTGCTTCCTACCTTCTGTAATTCTCTTTGTGTTTGTATGCATGTTTGTTTCTCTCCCATATGATTATTGAGCCTTTTTTCCTTAGTTATCACGATCTGTTTGGTTTTTTTTATAGCCACGTCAACGTTTGGAACACTTTTCTTGTTACCGCTGGAGTGTGATCTATCGTGGTTTCAGAAGATGACATGAAAACAAAATTATTCGTCATTTCTTGCAATATTTCCTAAACTTCTTTCAGATAAACTAAAACTTGCAGAGACTGAAGAATCCGGTTAGACTATACACCCCTGTCCAGCTCAGTACCAGGTGAGAGATTTTTCGTCTCTACTTTTTCATGCTGATGTGATTGACAAAATATTAAGCGTAATACCACGTAAACAATAGATAAAATGTCGAAAATCAAATTTGATCCTCATAACCTTGATTACTATAATTATATTTTTCATAACTGGGCGCCTAGGATGAACCTCTGTATTGTGTTGTTTGTAATATTCAGTAAATCACTGGAGGACATCAAGCTACTTTTTTTTAATAGGATTTCTAAAAATAAACAAGACAGTTCGAGGCAGAGTAGAAACAGAGAGACGAGGCATATCATGTAATTTGGATTGCAAAGGTCTTTGTGAATCTCGCCATAGGTTCTTTACCACAGGGCCTCAGTAGTTTTCATTTTAACAGGAATCTTGTTTACATTCAACATAAAGAAATCTACATTTCAGTAGCGATCGCTCAGAGCTAATCTACATTGATCTTGAGGCTTTTTTCAAATTTAATCAAAACGTTTGGCTGGGCTACTGCTTGGCGAATTTTATATACAGAGCTTTCAATCTACTGCTACTTCTAGTGCTAGTACCATTTCTTCTCCGACTTATACGATGATCTTTCAATTTGAAAAAGTACAAATGTGCAAAATGTTCAATTGTTGGAGTTTTCAGATAGTACTCTTTGTTACATCATCTCATGACAAGCACAGTTCGAAATAGTCTTTCTGTACTCTCCTAAGATGAGTTTTGTTTTTCTGCGTTGAAAGTTTATTTCCGTTTCGTCTTTCAGACTTTTTAGATTTTTCTGGAGTTTTTTAGTTCGGTGCGGGTTTCCAGAAACATAGAGGAGGGCAATCACAAAAAATAACCAATATAAAATATAGTATTTTGAGAGAATTTGTTTTAAATTTTACTATAAGTATAGCATATAAAGAAAGTACAGAAAATACTCATTGACATGGAATGAAATATATGAAATATCTTCAATTAGCAGAACTTTAAAGCTATCTCAGTCTCTAGTTCTCCTGTCTGCTAACTTTAAAAAAATTTCATCCATTAGAGCATTAATGAAGGAAAAAAGGTAAACAAAAATGCGAAACGAATTTTGCCAGAGAAGTAGGAGGTCAACTAGCCTAGTCAATAATATCAGTGAAAAAACTGTTACAGAGAAAAAAAAAGTAGTATGTCTGTAGACTAAGTTTCGACGTTAAAATCGAAATAGGAATTTAAATAAATCTTTAATATCCGTTTTGATGAAAGTTTACTTGGACAGTTGCGACTAAAAAACAGTGCAAATATAATTATAAAACAAGGTAAATCAATTCGAGAGGATGAGACAAACAGTTTTGTAAGTTTCTATTCTCAGAAAATATATTGCTATTAAAAATGTAGAATCAAATGAAATTAAAAAGTGGCAATGCGCGTAAAAGTATCTAAAGATACTACTCCAAAAGATATAATCTTTTCTTCATATACATTTTTCTTAAATCAATTCTATGTCATTTTTTACTGTAATAATAATACTTTTATCATAACATACTGCATGTTTAAAAAAAAAAAAAGCATTTATAGCCCGCTTCCTCACCTCGACCAACTTAGAAATATTCTCTGTTCATTCAAGTACATGCTCAGCCATAAACGAATATGAATTATGGAGCTAAGGCGAATTATGACGACCATCTAGACCACCAAGAGAAGTGAAAAATGGCATAAAGTTGTAAATTGCCCTTAAGATTGGAGTGGCAATATCATTTTTCATCAAAATAGTGTTTTTGTCAAAATAACATTATCATTTTCTTAAAAGAAAAAAAGCGAATGTGCGAACTACTTCCTGTAAGCACATCTTGTCAGAGATGGCAGGGGTGAAATAAAAAAACCATAACCACACAATGATGCTGGCTATTTCCATTGATAGACAACTTGTAAGATTACCAGTTTTGTTATAAACACTTCCTCTGGGTGCTATTTTTATCCGAATGGGTGAAAAAAAGTACGCAGATCAAGTATTTCTTACGGCTCGCTATTACAAAGGATTTCTAGCTTCAGAAAAGAAAAAAACATTAACAACCCTCAGAGACCAAATTTGGAGACTTAAGAAATCTTACTTCGACTACAATCTATCTTGGAAAATCATCAAAAAATGTCCACCATATTCTCCTATAACATATGCAGCTCATGCCTTGAACAAAAAAAATCTCATCCTCAAGCTATGGTTAGGGACGCTAATCATAAGCAAGTCGTGCACAATGGATTTGGAATTGTGTACAAGGATTCGATGTGCATCTCTATTGTCTCCTGTTTGTTTTGCTGGGTCATTGGCCTTCTCGCTATGAACAAAGCAAGAAATGTGAGTTGGGCCTGCTTGTTTATTTTTGCTCTTGAATGCTCTGAATATGAGCTCTGGCCGCATAGCAAAAGTCAGTCACTTTAAATCTTGAAGGAGAACTGGGGAAAAATCCTCATATTTTATTTTGAGAGCTATAACAGTGAGCATATCACACGGGTGTTGCCAATCAAAAGGAGTATTAGATTAAAGCGGCAAGTCTCACAATATATTATTGCCATAGCTCTCAAAATAAAATGTGAGGATTTTTTTCCTGTTATCCTTCGCCATTGAAAGACGCTGACATTTACTTTAAGACAAGATATTCAGATAAAGCTAAACACTCAATGATGTGTTGCTCAGCCGGTGTATTACATTATTTCCTTTTAATGTCATGCTGCGTTTTACATGTTTCTTCAGCTATGAAAGATTCAAATACTTTGCAAAAATTCACTACGCTTCAGAACCACAACACTTCCAAAATTTTCTAACAATATTATTCAATTTGATAAAAAATTAAATATTCCTTTACTGTAGAGAATTGAAGCTGCCAATATACGAAACATTATTTTTGCAAATATGAATTCATTTTCCTTTCATACATAATTTTGTTAAGATACGAGCGTCACTGAAGTCGGTGAATACAAAGGGCTATAATTCGAGAGACTAGTAAAAGTAAGCTGGGATTTTTCATCTCGTGATGGAACACCGCCACAGTCTTCAGCACCAACACCATCAACTCTACCATCAGTGCTGCCACAACTGCTACTACAACTACTACTACTACTACTACTACTACTACTACTACTACTACTACTACTACTACTACTACTACTACTACTACTACTACTGCTGCTGCTGCTGCTTCTACTGCTATTACTGCTGTAAATGCTAACTAGTGTTGTTGGCTTCCCGGCTGCTATTACTACTCACTACTTGCTACTACTGCTGCTACTGCTACTACCACCACCACTACCACCACTGCTGCTGCTGCTGCTGCTGCTGCCGCCGCCATTACTACTACTACTACTACTACTACTACTACTACTACTGCTGCTGCTGCTGCTGCTGATGATTCTGCTTCTATTACTACTACTACTACTACTACTACTACTACTACTACTACTACTACTACTACTACTACTACTACTACTACTACAACTACAACACTATCATCAGTGCTGCCACAGCTGCTACTACAACTACTACTACTATTACTACTACTACTACTACTACTACTACTACTACTACTACTACTACTACTACTACTACTACTACTACTACGACTACTACGACTACTACGACTACTACGACTACTACTACTACTACTACTACTACTACTACTACTACTACTACTACTACTACTACTACTACTACTACTACTACTACTACTACTACTACTACTACTACTACTACTACTACTGCTGCTGCTGCTCCTGCTGCTGCTGCTGCTTTTGCTGCCATTACTACTTCTACTACTACTACTACTACTACTACAACTGCTGCTACTACTACTACTACAACTGCTGCTACTACTACGATGTTGCTGCTGCTACTTCTACATCTACCTACTTTGAGTTCTTTTTTTATTATACTTTTTAAAAGATAATATCTAACGAAAGTTATAGCAAGATTACTGACTCTGTTTTTAACTTATATGGTTTTGTAGGCCAGAGAAGCCTTTGAAAATGGAGATACCGCCAGAGCGGTGGCGTTGACTGAAACAGCGAGGAAGATGGCGGTCACTGGAATCGGTTGGGGTCTGATCATCATCATTCTAGGTGTTATCTATTTATATGTAAAACTTCAAGCCGCAGAGGAATGATTGAAGGCTTGATCGTCACGGTTGTTTCTGTCACTGGAAGGTCATGAATTTGGTATTGACACTAGTTAAATAGACAAAAATAGCAAGATAAACAAAACATAAAAAACTAATAGCAATAACAACTATGATGAATTGACCACAGAACGCAGTATAGCAGAAAAGGGAAAGGAAATATCGTAAGCATAATTTCCTACCATTGCGCAAAATTTGGAATACAAAAAGTTGACGATGTAATTTTGCAATAATGATATTTACAACAGCTTATGACGAGCTATTTTACATTAAATTTTGATTTGAGTTTGTGTGTTTGTAAAGCAAACGAAAAAAAGCAACAAAACTTAATTTTTCAAGTTTTAATGAGTTCATGTACTCAAATACTTGCTGTAGATTTTATTATTAAAATTATGCCTTCCAATATATATAAATATAAACACACACATTTACTTGTCGAACAATTTATATATTATATATTATATATATATATATGTGTATATATATACATCATTTATATATTCTTGTATTTAATCTGGTCATCTAGATTTTGCTTTTGAGCATTCCTCATACTAGGGTGTATTTCAAATCTTAATTTCTTGTGTTTCATTGAATAGAAGGCTCACTATCCTCCTAATTTTACTAAATAAAGTTGACCATTCATTGTGAGCAGGAGGAAGTTAACAATGTTAAATATCACTGAACCTCATGCTATAGAGATTGTTACATGCACTTTCTGCGAGCGCATTATCTGTTTTACATTAACTTAGATCTAGTTCTGTCTACGTAACTGTTATCTTTACTTTATAAACATGTAGGCCAAATCTTTAAAAATTATCGTTTGTTCAAGTTTAATTTATTCCAAATGTATAAATGTAGTGGCAACATTTCAAAACCATGCCATTTTTTCATTAAAGAAAACTGCTATTTACTTCTATCCGACTACAGTGTAAGTCAGAATAAATCACTCTTTTCTGTGCTTTATGGTTTTGGGACTTGTTTTTACTTCTCCATTGAGACGGAAGGATATGGTTTTATAGGATTGGAGTATGAGGCAGTTGGAGAGAGTGAGTGGGAGTGAGATAGAGAGGGGGAGGGGGAGAGAGAGAGAGAAAAGGGGGGTGGGGGGTGGGGGGGGGTGGAGGAGATTGTGAATAAGGAGCAGAGAGATACATAGAAGATTGAGAAAAGAGAAATACAGACCGTTTAGAGTGTTGTTAGGTTTAGAGAACTAATGGTTCTGCTAAATGGCTTAAGAGTTATATAACACCTAGTTAACGTTTGCTTTGACATCAGTCAATGAAAATTTCAATTTCTTCTTCATTATCCGATTCCTGATTCTAGCCGAAAACAGCGGTTATACTTTCGACAGTTATGTTTAATCTTCAGAGGATTTTTTTTTTTATATTTTGTTAGCTACTCTGATCGTATTTAAAAGTACGCCATTACAACAGCCGAGGATCAGATAGCACCGTGGAATTCTTCCGGTTCATGGAGATTTTAGATTTTACTGATGACAGTGAGAAGTATTCTAAATCCTAGACTTTAACTTTTTCTTCATGGATAAAAGGAAAGCAGAGAGAATTTTTCTTTCATCGTCAGATCGAAATTATAAGGAATGAACTATCAAAACGGAATATACATTGACTAAAATAAAATACTAGTATACTGTATTAGACTATTAAATAAATTACACTCAACATTTTATGCAAAATGTGAAACAAACAGTGGCAAGTTTTTCTCGCTACTGCAAATTTAAATAACATAAATATTCTTCCTTTTGATTTTATGGAAATAATTAGCTTAGATAAAGATTGCACATTTAATTTCTCATCTCTTGAATGACATCAAAGAAAAGAATTTCATAGACATAAGTGAAGAGTTCTAAGGAAGATTTGAAAATCGCCTCTCCGATCCAACACAAACATTTTGTTAACTTTATTTTAACTTCCGCAATGGTTGCCCGTCTGAGAGAAACTGAATCTGTACAACGTCAAGGCAATATTTCGAACACATTTTCCCTCTTCCTTTTCTCATTTTCTGAAACAGTATCTTATAATTTAACAACAACTGCCTGAAATCTTTCGTTGATATTATAGGCTTCATTTCGCGCACCTCAAATCTATTGTTCATACTACAATTAATTTTGCACAAGAACGACAGATGCTTAGAAACGGGTATATTTTGATTTACTGACAGTCTGACACTGCGTTTGTTGCTGCACGTTGCATGAATTTCGCGCACTGATTTTCTCGACGAATCTGCTTCAAATGTAAGAAACAACTAAATAAAGATTCCTGAGTTTTTTAATGCAATTTGACAAAGTCACAGGCGGTTACCCGATCTATTTTGCTATATGTTCCTGATATATTCCAACAGCAGGGATAAAAGGTGATTTGTTATTCTTTGTCAAATAATTAAATAGTGAATGAATCATTTAGGACAGTATTTGTTAAGGCGACAAACATATCGTGATCTATTAGATTTTCTGTACAAGATTTATCTAAAGATCGCTACAAGTGGTACTATTCACGTAACATAAATCTGATAAAAATTAAAAACCTTAAAATTACTTACATGTGTGAAAACTTCAATGGTAAGGGACATAACTTTCGTTAGTATTTTAATAGCATTGGCACATTGATAGCACCCCCTGATCTATCCTGCGCTTTTTTTTTTATGAAGTGTCGCAGAGCATGAAGACTACATAGGCCTCTAAACGAAAAGCATTTTTATAGTTTTGCCAGTTATATCAGAACGAACTGTCTGATTCGAATATTATTTTCTCTTTGTATTGCAAAAAAAAAAATAAAACATGCTCTTGAAAATGAAAAACAGTAACAGTTATAGCAATTTCATTCTATATAAGACTAGCTGAACCCTACAAACAGTTTTAAAGAGGATTGAGAAGAAAACAATTGGTGTTAGAAATTGTGCGGAAGTATATTCTCAATTGGCCTGAGCATGTAGTTAATTTAAACCAAAGTCCTTCTCAATTCTTAAATCATATATTAATTTTTTATACAAAATTTAAGTCATTTTTTCGCAGAACAAACTTCAACCTTGAAAGTTTACGCCCAGATCGAAAATGAAAAGTGAGATGTAATTTTGTGTCAAGCAAGAGTAGAGAATGTAATAATCATATTTCGAATAGTGTGATGGAGAAGCAGCAGATGTTACATCTTTGGTTATCTTAAATGTCCAGTCGTCTCGTTTCTTGGATGTGCAAGGAAAGTTTGCATTGTGAAGAAGGCTAGAAAAACAACAGTAGTAACACACAAATTAACGAAGAAAGCAAAGGCTAGAATGTGCACACAATTGCTATCTACGGTCTTTGAATCTTTAAAATTTACACTCTCAAAAGCTTCAAAACGTGATATTAACTACTTCCGTTTTGTACTTTACACACTTTCATCCAAAAATGAAAATTACCTAGAAGTTTTTTTTTTCGTCAGAATGTACGAATTTATGAAACGCTACGTAAATAAGCTAGATATAGAGAAGTCTACAGTGTGAATTTTGGTCTGCTTTTTCTAGGGAGTCTTTGATCAAGGCTACTTCATGGAATTTCTTCAGGAGTATATCCAAGAAATCAAGAAATCAAAATTCATTAGTCATCAAAATCAAGTTTTAACCGGTTTAAGTTAGTTGTCAATAATATTGGGACTCCTTTATTACATTTCTCTCTCTCTCTCTCTCTCTCTCTCTCTCTCTCTCTCTCTCTCTCTCTCTCTCTCTCTCTCTCTCTCTCCCTCTCCCTCTCTTTCTCTCTCTCTCTCTCCCTTTCTTTCCACAGGATGTGGGCATCCTTTAAGGAATCATTTAAAAATCGGTTTCAACCATTTTCTTTAATTCTTATTTAGAAATACAAATACTTTTCAAGCTTCAATAGCAACTAAGATTTGAAAACAATTAGCAGCCTTTGAGGTATAGTACGTGGTTTTCAAAGGCATCTTATATTCATCACATTAACAATCGATACGTGTTTAAAATAGGCATCAATCAATACTCGTTATAAAAAAGGGGGAATGTATAATGAATTAAGAGAGAGAAGGTTATAAAGTGAGTACAGTCAGAATCGATTTAGATAATAAAAAAGAGAGATATGGGAAGAGAGACGGGTGAACGTAACAAAGATCGAAAGAAAAAGATAATGAGCGTGCGAGCGAGCAAACGACCGAGAGAGAGAAAGAAAGAGAGAGAGAGAGAGAGAGAGAGAGAGAGAGAGAGAGAGAGAGAGAGAGAGAGAGAGAGAGAGAGAGAGAGAGAGAGAGAGAGAGAGAGAGAGAGAGAGAGAGAGAGAGAGAGAGAGAGAGACGAGAATGAAGCGAGAGGGTTAGAAAATGTTTAAGCAATTAAACACAGAGTCAATAATTGAAATCCTTGTTTAATTTTTACATGAAGTAAAGTGCTTTATAAGTCATAGAGCAATGAGAATTGGTTGTGTTCCTGTTAGCGATCACATCATTACAGTGACAGTGTTATTTCATCCAGATTTCTTTTTTTTTTCCTTTGTTTTTTTTTATGTTTCCAGCTGCATCATGAGTGTATAAGGGAGCATAAAAATATTAATTTCAACAAGAAAGAAAATTCAATTTTGATCAAGCGCATTTAGAAAAAGTCAACGGTCTTTTCATCATTTGACTGATTGATTGCTTATCAGGTTCATGAAGGTGGTGTTCATTAGCTCGAGTTTTTAAATAAGAAAAAAAGCATAAAATTTTTGAACCAATACATGTCAAATAATCGGCATTGATATAGGAGGCACGTCAAGGGGCAGTTGGTCAATATTGCGACTGAGCAAAGTTAGAGTAACGATTTCACATAAACCAACGTGTTTTATCTTGTTGTAAACCTTATAGGGCGAATCCAATATAAATAAATGGGAATTCAGCAGCAAATGTTGATTTGTAGAGGGAATGAGAGATAAAACGCCAATGCAATAAAGAACCGGAATTACCGAATGAGTTACTATGACAACATCACAACAAAACCAAAGTTTTTAAAAAAATATCATGTTATGCAATCTTTGCTATGGTTGTGTTTGTGTGTGTAGTATGTTCGATATGATCACGCTAAGAAAAATATTTTAAACATTTTTTAACCCTTTCAGTACTAGACTATCGCCGTTTCGTTTTTTTTTTAATGGCTGCACTTTTCAAATTTCACAATCCACCACGTGTAATACGGCTGTAGAGAGTGCGCAACGCAATAGAGAGATAACATAGGAAAAGATGTGGTTCTGAAATATAACTCTGAAAACAAGCAACTTAACTCCCAAGCATACTGAACAGAATTCTCTCTCTCTCTCTCTCTCTCTCTCTCTCTCTCTCTCTCTCTCTCTCTCTCTCTCTCTCTCTCTCTCTCTCTCTCTCTCTCTCAACCAGCGCTTATTTTTGTAAATAGTTAACTTTGAAAATAACGTTCGCATCACATATTGTGCTATTAAAACCACGGAAAGACTTTGATTGACGTCACTGCCATTAAAACATCAACAAAAAAATATAAAAAAAAATTAATCACAGTTGCTTGCAACAACAGAGATTTGTAAATAACATTCTTGATTTTCATTCTTGTCATGACTTCTCGGCCCTGGGGAAAAGAAAAGATGAGTTGTTATTTCAACACAGTAGTATTTATCTAGGGTAAACTTTTATGATGAATAAAGATTACTCTTTCATTTTAAAAAATCGAAAAGAAATTTTGAGTCTAGCATAATGTAGATTTGAAAATGTCGCTATCACCCTGGCCATAAGTGGAACCAACTTATTAAAAAATAAAAGAGGATAAAAAAAAAAAAACCCAGCAAAATCAAAATATGAATAAGGGTTTTCTTTATTTGTCATTTTTCAGCCCTTTAAGTTTCCGAAAATCACCACAAGCAGGAAATAATTATTTCCTTTTTTGTCAAATATCATCAAGATAAATCTCTACTGCCACCATTGTAACATTTCACTTCTACTAAAACATAAAAATTGTCAAATTCGCTATTTTTTAAACCAACATTTTTCTCAACTTTTCATGCCTATCAAATTATTTCATTACGTCTTCAATGTTACATGATCATCAAATGATAACAAATTATAGGTGTAGCCATACAGTTTAATCTTGAAAAATAGAGGAGTGCTCTTGCAAAGACTTGAAGAATAATGAGAAATCGAAACGGCTTTTGTTAAGGGTAAAAAGCAGGATTGTTAGAGACAGAAGCTGAGCCATGTTAGCCACTGAGTCAACTAGAGATTATACATCAAAAGCTGAAATGTTTAACATTTGAAGGTAGAAAAAAAAGTATTTGAGATACAAAATCTCAACGGACTGCTTTAAATAAGAAAAACCACAAAAAATACAAAAAATATTTATTCTTCTGGGGTTACAAATAATCATTCTTCTTTATGCTCTTGTAATGATAATGATTTTTCTTTCATTATGAGCCCACATACTTTTTTTTTTACGGACTGCTGTTTTTCTCTAGTTTGTTTTAGAGCCTTAGTTTTGATTTTACGACAGGAATAAAAACTACTGTACAAATGAAAATCATTGTTGTTCAGTTATTCTTATTTTGTCTTGCTAATGCATAAAATAGACAACGTGATATTTACAATGAACGGGTTTGAAAAGTCAGAAAAAAATCATATCTTAGTTGGAAAATTGATCTCATCTCTATTACGGTTTATGTATATCATAGTTGTATTTTACCTTTATTTACATAACAAATAAGACGAGCAATTTTTGTTATAGTAAGCATGAAAAAAAGTAAAAAATATCGATTGTGGAAAGTCACGAAGATACAAAGCTTTGAATAGGAATCGTTGATTCAATTTTTCTATGGGAAATTATAGAAGGATATCTTGACTGGGAGAAAAAGTTGACAGAGGTGTTTAAAATTTAAAAAAAGAAAATAACATAAAGAGAAAAAGGAGAGAAAAAGGCTAAGGCAGATAGGGAGCAAATATAAAAGTAGCGATAAACTTGGAGAGACATTGAAAAACAATAAACAGACCAATAAAAAAAAAGAGCTGCAGAAAAGGAAGGGGTTAAAGGGATATATATAAAGATAGTTTATATGATCGTTACAATAATAATAACACTAATAATAATAATAATAATAATAATAATAATAATAATAATAATAATAATAATAATAATAATAATAATAATAATAACAACAACAACAACAATAATAATTGTAATGATTATATATATATTATCATTATTATTATTATTATTATTATTATTATTATTATTATTATTATCATTATCATTAGCATTGTTATTATATAAACTATCTTTATATATTATATAGAAAGATAGGAGGTAAAAAAAAAAAAGAGAGAAGAGAGAGAGAGAGAGAGAGAGAGAGAGAGAGAGAGAGAGAGAGAGAGAGAGAGAGAGAGAGAGAGAGAGAGAGAGAGAGAGAGAGAGAGAGAGAGAGAGAGAGAGAGAGAGAGAGAGAGAGAGAGAGAGAGAAGTTATTCTGAAAGTTTGAAGAAAAAAAAGAGCCAAATAATAAAGCAAAAGGAAAATAAAACAGCGATAGGGGAAAAATATTAAAGCAAAGTTTCGTATTCCGCGGGATAAAGGCTCACCAAACAACCTACGAAAGGCTTTAGGGGACAATACCATGTTCTTATTGGTACATTTGCCTACACACACTTACATTACACTTACAGAGTGAAGAGATTATCAATGGAGAATTCCTATGCTAGAATGTTGGAGAGGAATATGACAATGATACAAGGTGAATATGTTAGGATTCTTATATAAGAATTTGCCACTTTAATAGTTGATTTTCTTTAGAGCATAACAGCATGTAAATTGCAACTTTATCATCATCATCATCATCATCGTTCTTCTTCTTCTTCTTCTTCTTCTTCTTCTTCTTCTTCTTCTTATTATTATTATTATTATTATTATTATTATTATTATTATTATTATTATTATTATTATTATTATTATTATTATTATTATTATTATTATTATTATTATTATTATTATTATTATTATTATTATTATTATTATTATTATTATTATTATTATTACTATTATTATATTATTATTAACAATATTATTACTATTATTATTACTAGTAGTAGTAGTAGTAGTAGTAGTAGTAGTAGTAGTAGTAGTAGTAGTAGTAGTAGTAGTAGTAGTAGTAGTAGTAGTAGTAGTAGTAGTAGTGGTAGTGGTAGGGGGAGGGGGAGGGTAGGGGGAGGAAGAGGAGGAGGAGGAGAAGAAGAAGAAGAAGAAGAAGAAGAAGAAGAAGAAGAAGAAGAAGAAGAAGAAGAAGAAGAAGAAGAAGAAGAAGAAGAAGAAGAAGAAGAAGAAGAAGAAGAAGAAGAAGAAGAAGAAGAAGAATTCGAGCAGTATCTGTAATAATTCTAAATGCCAGATTCAGGAATTAAATTGCTCGTGTCTGATACAAATCAGCTATTTAAAAGCGTAAGGTGTTTTTTTTTTTTTTAAAACTAATTCTTGACTTAGTGATGAGTTGATTTAAAGTAGAATGAGAACCTTCAAATATTTTTTTTCTTAAAATTAGTTTTTCCGATGCCCTATCGGATATGATGTGAGCTAGTTTGTTTACAAAATTTTGGAAAAACTAACAAAACAACTAAGAATTCTTTTTGTCTGTATTATTTTGAGAGGGAAAAAAATTCACAATTTAATTTTTCTTGATAATTAAAATAAACACTGTCGTAGAATTTGAAATAACTTACGTAGAGTTGGAGGCTTCCATAGTGTAAACATGAGTCACAGTGCCGACTGAGTCAGACATACTGGCAAATATGCCCGCGGCTGAATGCTCTCCGTGTCCCAATGATGTATATGAAGGAGGTGGCAGAATAGGAACACCACTTCTTATCTGTCCTTGCATTCTCCTCTTGGGTAATTCCCTTAGATCTCCATGATTCTCCTCTTCTTCCCCAGCGGTTGAAACTGAGCTGTGTTTATCTCTTAGCCTCCCGCTACCTTTATCATGGCTAGAAGGAAAATCCATTTTACGGGAAGGAATTTTTGGTAAGGCTAATTTGTCCATGTCTTGCTGTTTGAGAGGTGTATTTTTTGTCCTATAAGCTACCCCAGTCTCTTCTCTTGTAAGGTGTGATACTGTTTGAGTAGTAAGCCCAGGCCTTTTTTCCAGGCTTAAAAATTCAGATTGGTCCTCAGAGGAGAATTGTATACTGGTAGAACCAGATCTAGAATCGTTCGTCTCTAACCCTTCATTTTTTCTATCCAAAAGCCGTTCGGATTTTGTTTTCCTATTTCGTTTTTTCTTTTTCTTAAATCTCTTGGTTTTGTCCGTTTCGAAGCTGCTGTTTTCCTTATCTACTGCAAGGTGTTCTGTAGAGACGGATACAGTGCGTATTTCAGGCAAAGCCTTTTGCATATGACGCACAAGATTTGAATCTGTTGTGGGCTCTAGGTCGGTTTTTAGTTGTAGATCATCTTTTATAGTTTCTTCATATGGCCTGTTTTGATGGGACAAATGCTCAGGACAGGAGGAGCTCGGGATGGATTCGGAATGCGAAAGACCGCTTTGGGGATAAAATTTAAATTTGGCCTCTTGCGTATAATTCCTAGGGGAAGACAATATAGAGTGCAGTTCGAAATCACGATTGGGCCGGCTCTGGTCATCTTTGGCTGCCTCGGCCCCTGAGATACCTCCAGAGACAAGAGGTGCTCCTGCTCCAACCTTGGACTCTCCGAACGTGACGTGGTGAGAGTCGTGCCTGGCGCTGCTGTGCCCGGCGTCCACCATAAAACTTGCCAAGACCGCTGGATTCGGTGAAGATGCTTCCTTAGGGTCCAGGGACACAACTGTCATGTCCCGGGACTGATTATTCGAGCTCGTCTTCGTCTCGTGGGTGGAAACTGCCTGGCTTTTCACATCCTCTGGAGACACCTGCATTGAAATAAAAAATTTAAAAAAAGTTTGTCCGATTTTTGCTTTGTTACTTCAATATTGGTTAATGTAATATTTCTCATCTCACTCAATACTGCAAAATTGCAATTTAGCTTCTTATTTTTTTTTCTAGTTCGTATCCTAAACCAGTGCCTAAACTGATGATATAAAAAAATCAACGTGAACGCCAAAGAGAAAAACGAGTTTGGTGATAGGAACGGGGACATGTTCATAGAAATGATGATTTTTATTATGCCAGTTATGCACATGGTGTAGACAATAAAAGCAATTGTGAACAAAATTAAATGACGACAATGCAGAAGATGAGAAAAAGAAAACATTATAAGCATAGTAATCATAAATCACGCAGAAATAATATAAAAGCAAAACTTTTCACTCTACTGGATTGTTGTTTGTTTTTCTTCTACTGATTCTCAGGTTTCAAAACCTTAATCAGAAATTATTTATTATTAGGTTTCTCCAAAACTCGAATCTCTAAAATCTGGAAAGTTTTGTAACGAATTATCTTACTCTTCCCATGACACACACAACCAGTTATTAATAAAATTAAGTCGATCTTTCAATTCAAACTGTTTTGAATAATGATCCGTTTGGGAAGGTATAATCAATCTTGCCAGGCATTTTTGCTTTCTTCATTAATACCCTCTGATTATATATCTTTTTTTCTCTCTGTTTCATCTGTTTTATTATATATATTCTATGTTTAATTTTTTTTTTCATAATTATGGTTTTATTTTCTGATCTTTCCTACGTGTATTACTTTCTGTTTTTCTCTCTGTTTCATCTGTATTGCTCATATTCAAAATAAATTATATCTGGAGGCTTCATTAAGCTTACCAATAATCTCACTCTTTTCATATCGTAGAACTTACGATTCTTAAACGAGTTAAAGTTTTTTTTTCTATATTCATCGATTGTCTTGAGCAATTCTACAAACAAGAAGTATAAAGTTTTAGAAAGACATCAGGCGTTTTCCTTTTTTTCTCTTCGTTGATTTCCTTTGTTTTTATTCAGTGTTTTTTTCTTTCACGTTCTTTTCTTTTATTTCGTCTTGTCTCTACATTCTCACCTGGTCCTTTCTCTTTTGCTTCTTTTCTAGTTCTTACCTATATTCTGCACTTTTTTCTTTTCTTTTTTGCCATTCCTCACCTCGGTTCTTTATGATTTGAAACTCATCCACATTTTGTTTAGTTTTTCATTTCATATAAGGCTAAGAAATCCTGCATGTTCAATTTAAATTGCCATAATACATAATAATGTTGATTGTTAATGTGATATCCATCTCCTACTGATAGGATACCTTGTCGTGGAAGCGGATGTTGAGGAAGGTCCCTGTCAGGAGGAGCAGGCCAGATAAGGACAACAGGGTCAGCCCGATGATGTGCAAGGCTCCATATTTGGCAAAGCTAGAATTGTCATCGAAACCAACAGCCGTTAAAGTGATACCTGGCAGCAACAATGGCACAGCAAACACAATCAGGCTGGTCCCCAGGGTCGGCCGCATCGACTCGCACATCCATCTCCGATTCTCTGGTCCGCACAGACTCGTTTTGCCTCCCTTTTCACTATCAGAAAACAGCGAAGAGGAAAACATTTCAGGGTTAAAAATACATGAAATTATTGTAGAAGAAAAAATAAGAGAATTAGTCGTAATGCAAAAAAAAATGTACAAAGTTTTGTCCAATCAAAGATGACTAAAAATCACCCAAAAAGTTATTCTTATTCTGAGACATACAGCTTAAAGATAAGCCCAACGTAACCTTGGGTGCTTTCTCCCGGCTTTTGACATGAATAACTAGCGTACTTTCTGAAAAAATCATGGCGTATTAAAAGTTTATCGCAAAGTCATTGCAAGGCGACAAATGTTATATAAAAAAAAAATTTGTTACTAATTGTACTTATTTCCTACGTGTACAACATCATTTTACAAAATTATGTTGGTACAGCGAGCAGATTTCAGCTCATCAACCTATCAGGTGTTGTGCTCTTTAGCGTTGACCTTCCACGCATCTCGATCCTTCCACTTTGTTAGTTCATCCAAATTCTTTTCTCTTTCTTTTGCTGTGTTTTCCTTCGATCATTCCAGTTTTCACAAGATGTTTCTTGTCATCACATGACCGATAAAGGTTGCCTGACATTTATGTTTTCTATTTATGAGTGATCTTATTGTGACAGTTTCTCGTAAGTCTGTTTCCTTTGATTTTTTTTTTCAGTCCTTGAAATTTATGACATTCTCCGTAGGAACCACAACTCTGTTGTCTCTAGTTTCTTTGTAGCTGTTTTGAAATTGGCCAGCCTCGCATCCATACTTCAAGATGGGATCAATATAGCTCTTTAGGGTTTTTCTTCTGTGTGTATGGAGATGTATTTATTTGTTAGCAACGATTTTGCCCTCTGGAAACTCATTTTTACTCGCGCTGTTCTTAATGCGATTCCAGTCTCGTTAAATCCATCGCTTGATATTTAAGTACCCAAATATTTAAATTGATCCTTTGAGTGGATAAAGATGATGATCTGTTCACACTTATTGTTTCGATGGACGATCATTACTTCAGTCTTTTTGCGGTCCAATTTTAACCCTTTCGTTCTGCTTTCTTCTTCGATACAGTTAAAAAGCCGTGCACGTCTTCTTGAACTCCTGCGATTAATACAATTAAGCTCACAGGTGGCGTATTTGAGTTTGTTCAGATTTAGCGAACCTTTTACCTGGGATAAATTTTTTGCGGCTTGATTTTGTCCAAGTCCGGAATGGAGTCACCGTGTGACCGAGTCATCCCAGACAGGGCTGCCTGGAGGGCGGGACTCTCTTTCTCTCAGTCACTATCTCTCTCTCTTTCCCTTGTAGTCTCTGTCTCCCTTTCTCCAAAC
>JAWDGP010002535.1:542500-545000 GCA_033675545.1 Elysia crispata
TCTTTTCTCCTCCTTCTTCTTCTTCTTCTTCTTCTTCTTCTTCTTCTTCTTCTTCTTCTTCTTCTTCTTCTTCTTCTTCTTCTTCTTCTTCATCTGTTTCCCAAACGTAGATCACAGATATAAGCCCTCACTACGGCCCACTCATGGAGTGCACTTTGAGCCTTATGGATTCTCACTTTCATGTGGTACTGGCAACAATTTGTTTGCCTGATGATGATTTTGTTATGAGGAGTGGTAAGAAATTGTCCATCAGCTTTTGAACGACCAGTAAACGTTAGTTTTTATTGAATTTGCTAAACCACGCTACTATGCACGGTTTGCGTAATTATAAATAATTACACGTAGAATTAAAACGCAGATGTGTTGAAGGGAAATCGTGAATACCCTATTACATCACTCGATGTTCGAAGATGTAAGCCTGTATCCAAAAATAGCAAACTTCACGTGCATTTAAGCAAAAAACTAGTATCAAGACTCGTTGTAAAGATGAAGAAAATTTCTTAATATGCTACAAGTTAAATGAACTTAACAGCACCAAGTAAAGGCTAGAGGTTAAAACCTTGAATAAAACTCCGAGAGAAACAGGGCAATTTTAACAAACTAAATCTCTTTGTATTTAACGTGGGAACATCTAGGATCTCCATGGTGCTCTTAAATAATCTGATCATTAGCATCCTAAGTAATTATTAAAAATACTTTTAAGGGACATAAAGAGAGAGTGGGGGTGGGGAAAACAGATAAACCTTACAGCTCTCTAAAAATGAAAAACAAGATTTTAGTTTTTGTATGTCCTTTGTTCTTTTCATCACAGCAGCCCTGCCAATAATGTTTTGCAGCAAACATGTCTATTAAAGAGCTGAGTCACCCGGCGACACTGAAAACAGTTTACATCCAGTAGTCATAACACACGACAAAGGTAGATCTAGGCCATTGCGACACCAGCATTTGAATGCTGACAACACATGACAGGGCCGGAAACGCAGGGCCAGTATACATGCACGATTTAAACCTGGATCTTTTATAAAAACACCGAGAGGCTCCAGGTGAAACATTAAATACCAACCGAACAGTCGGGATTTAGCTTTTAACGGCACCGCTAAATGCAATATGAAGACATTATATGCTAGTTTTACCTCATGCAGAGAGAGAGAGAGAGAGAGAGAGAGAGAGAGAGAGAGAGAGAGAGAGAGAGAGAGAGAGAGAGAGAGAGAGAGAGAGAGAGAGAGAGAGAGAGAGAGAGAGAGAGACGCAAGAGATCTTAGCATGCAATGTCGAGGTTTCCGATTTTTTTTTAAATTGTTTGGTGTCAAATTAAAAATGATAAATAGAGGCCTAAGAGGATAAGAAGGCATTGTTTCGTACCGATAGCTAAACAACATTATACCAGGCGGAGAGTCATGAGAAGAAATAATAAAAAAAAAAAGGAAAAGCTGCAAAAGAGATGGCTAACTATAATATCTGCAAGTGACGTCGGAAATCGTCATCATGATCATTATCATCATCCTTGTCATCATCGTATTCAATAATATCAAATTTAAAAGAATATGATGCTCAGGTTATCTTGTTTACTTTTTGGTTTTCTTCCCTTCTTGTGGTATGAGTACTTTATCAACACCTGTCTTCTACTCCTCTTTTAAAAGTAGAATAAATTAAAGATAATAATCATACACCTACTTTTTTTTTTTAAGTTTTACAACCTGGGTTACATACCTTTTTATTTACATCCCAGTATTGAAATAAACATTTTTGAAAACTTTAAGTGGGGCCTTACGAGGATAAAATGTCGTCAATTGTGCATCTGCAGTTATTACTCCTATAAGCAGCACTATTTACTATGAAAATCACAGCAAAACAAAATCTCAGTGGAGCGGTCGTTATCGTAGCATAGCGTAACAGTTAAAGATAATGATAAATTCCCAAATCAGCTCCATACACTACATGTGTCCAGCTCTAGAGACGGGTTATCGATCGAGCCATAGATTCACCTGACGATCTGGCGGGCCAGGCAAACAAGGGCAAACAAATAGAGCAGCCGGTACTCGTTGGCTCCTGTCACAGTCAGAGGTGGGTCTGGCGTGGCATCCTCGAGGCCTGGTGCTGTACAGTTTGGGCAAGGGGTGTCAGGGGGAGGGGCACAAGGATCGCGAATGTGCGAAAGATAGGGCATAGAGGGCGAAAGAAAAAAAATAAGGGGAAGAATAATCTGTTATTATTATTATTATTATTATTATTATTATTATTATTATTATTATTATTATTATTATTATTATTATTATTATTATTATTATTATTATTATTATTATTATTATTATTATTATTATTATTATTATTATTATTATTATTATTACTGGTTCCAGTTTTCCATACAAAAGTTCTCAGCACCAGCACCATGAATTGCTAGGAATTCAAATTTAATCGTAATATCCTACTACTACTACTACTACTACTACTACTACTACTACTACTACTACTACTACTACTACTACTACTACTACTACTA
>JAWDGP010002535.1:557500-730000 GCA_033675545.1 Elysia crispata
TTTGTTTGTTTGTTATTTTATACGTTGATCTGAAATCTTTTTGCTTATGACACTTCAGATACCGTCGGGCAGGGCAAAAGTAAGGACGTATGGCCTAAACTAATCTATTCACGGCGCAGAGATAGCACTTGATAAGTTTTGAGCTTGCAGTATGCGGAGGAAGCGCCTTTTTTTCTTTTAGATACTAGAGGAGTTTTCAATAATTATCGGTACTCTAAATATGGGTAGTGTACATGTAACCCTATCCGTAATTTTTGTTGGAGAAAAATCATGTAACGAGGCCTAATAGGTTTTTATTTTGTGAGAGTTCCAAGTATGACTGCTCCTTCACTTCCGCTTGCTTCTTTCACTTTCACTTGTTTGTAAACATGGCGGCGTAAACAAAATTTCACGTGTTAAATATATGACCTGTTCAAATTTGATTTCTGTGCTTTTATCATAAAGAATTGACAATGGATCCAACTGAAAAAAGTGTTCAAAAAACACATAGGGCCCGCCATTCTGGGCCAAAAGCGGATAAGAAAAAATCAAAGAACAAACATGAGCAAGACCTCACTGCTCGACAAAGGAACCCAAAAGCATTTGCAATCCAGTCGGTGAACAAAGCAGCCAAAGCATTTCGCAGGTATGCTGATATCGATCTAGATTTGAAAAGAGGTAGTTTATTCATCTCAGGCCCACAGACACTAAACTGTGCTCGATTGTTTATAAAGCTATTGTCATGTGTAGAGCATTTTCTATCCTGTATTAATAATTTGATTGCCGCCTCGTAATGGTAAGACATGAACTAATAATTTTTCCACAAATGATTTTCCTGTGTTGAGAATCAATCGGAAACAAAGCTTTACTAGATTGAAAAGTCATACTCCAATAGAAGCCATCAACTAGCCTATAAATTGGAGTGTTTTCTAGACCCCTTAGATAGATCCAAATCAATGACTGTAAGACGGTAAAATTGAAGATATCGGCCCAGCACAAGTCCAACCACAATTTCATGTTTCTCAATGAAATCGAAACTTGTAGCAACACAAAAATGCTTATATCTTGATATCAAGTATTTGCGACTAGTAAAACCTTCATATTCATGTTCAGCATATTAAATTCATTAAGAAAAAATACAATTTTAACTCATTGACATCAGTATAAATTTGGCTTCCTATCAGAATTAATTTCGGCTTCTATAGAGATTTTGCACGGGGGTTGCTATAACTGCAGATTTGTGTGACATTCATAATAGAAAATGCATAGTGTTATATATCAAACTACAAAGCAAAGGTAATTGAACACAGAATAAAAAATATCCTATTCAAGGTTTCATAACTTGTATCATCTTTTTGTAGGTTCAGGTCTTGATTGGTGCAATGCCACTCGTCCTCAGAATCAGATTTGAGATAGATCTAGATTGATCACTTTCAGAGTACACATCAAACTCGTTTTTTCATCTTCCAAAGATTGAAACAAATCTATAATTTCTTCAACAGTCAAGCGTCTGGGAGATCTATTATTGACATTAGATCTAGATTTAGGAGGTGTGGGTTCCAACGCAAGATTTTTATATATTCTTTGAAACAACAAACCGTGGACTGTATATGTTGAAATAACCACCGTTTACAATATTGGGTTATTAGAACTCTCTACCAAAAGGAAACACCAAATACTAGGGATAAACAAGCATAAAATGATTTATCACGTTAGAAACAGTTCAACTCAAAAGCTACACACACTGCTTAGCTCTGTGGTTTGAGCAAGGCTGAGCTATGCAGACTGCGTAGCTATGATTTCATTGAGTTAAAGCTTAGGGTGAGTTGGGCCAATATCTGGAATTATACCAAAAAAGACTCTAGTCTGAATGTTGCTGAAATTAAATACAACTGATTTTCCTTCATTTTGTTGGGAAATAGGTGTAGGAATGTAATTTTAACAATATGCTGGGTATTTTTGCATTTATGCACTTGTGGCTCATTTAATGATTCGCCCAGATTTATAAATTTGTTCTATAAATTCCTATGTAAATATTTTTTCTAATGATGCTGTTATTATTATTTGACTGTTAGAAATTGGGAATTTTTCGTTTTTTTGTTTAAGATTATAAATAGACAAGCAAATTCAGGATATCACGTAATCACTATTCTTTATGTTCACTGAAATTCTTCAATTTTTTAGTCTCCCCTTTCTGGATAAGCATTTTGTGCCTTTACCACAATTTTTACTAAACGCAGCAGCACACATATTTATAATGAACCTATCCACCCGAAGCTTGCAAACTGTAAATTTTACAAATTCCATGGCATCCAAAATCAATTTAAAGTTTAAAGAAGTATAACACCCTTCATCTCAGAAAAAAATTGGCGTCTTCCCAAGATGTAAAGGAAAATAATATGCTGAATGGTCCATCTTAAAATTGATATGCAGACAGTTCAAAATAGAATCATCTTATAAATTCAATTCAATGAGCTAGCCAACTAAAAAAACTGGCAATTTAGATTCTCATGAAGGCATGTGCATCGTCTACTGTTAGTCATGCCTATATCACATCTCATAAAAAATGTCAGACGTTTTACACATCTAAAATGAATACCTAATACAAAATGTGTTACAAAAGATTAGTAAACATTTAGTGGGACTTTTCAGACACATAACATAATATATGTCTTTCTTTTCTAGTTTTTGTTGGTCTTTCATGTTTGAAGGTTGTGACTAAATAACTATATCTCTAATTTGGGATGAAGTAAATCAGATCAAAGGACAATTACCTAGGAATCACTAAAAAAAAAGGCACGTTTAAAAGAGACCATATTACTTACATAACTCTATGAATTGAAAGATTGATCTTCTACTCCTAGTACTAAATAAACACCTCAATTAACTTACTTTCTACTCATGCTCTCAAGTTTTGCTTGCAATCTTTTCAGTATTTTCTGATGTTCATAATTCTTACAAATTCCAGGACAGCAGACATTAAAACAAAGAAACAGCATATACCAAAGGTTGACAGAACTCCTGTTGAGCCACCACCAATTGTTGTAGCGATTGTTGGACCACCAAAAGTTGGAAAGAGTACTTTGTTACGATGCCTTGTCAAAAATTTCACCAAGCAGAAAATTACTGATATACGAGGTCCAGTCACAGTTGTAGCAGGTAAAGTAACAGTGTTATTAAGGAAAGTCAACAGTATGTGGCAGTAGGGAAGACTTTTTGACTTCCTTTATTGATTACATTCATGATTTTGAAACTTCTTTCAAAGTTTATAGCCAATTTTGTTTCTAATTATCAGTGGTCTTAATTATGGTCATTTTCTTTGAATTTTCGGAAGTACTTAAGATAAATCTTTCATGATAATATCTATGGATCTTGAAGGTGCCAACATGCTTGTCTCAAAAAGACTTTGCATTTGCCACACTTAGTTCTTAAATGCAAATAAATGTTAATAATTAATTTGCTCCAGGTTGATTAGGATGTACAAGTTCAGGTGAAGTTAATGGAATGAAAAGGGATAAGGTGAAATTAAGTTCTTTTTTTTTTTTTTTCAAAACTGAGAAATATGGGATTACACTTTGTTTTTTTTTCTGACTCAAGCAAATTAAAACCTGTATTTTTTTTTAGGTTGAATCAATTTTCAAAGTAGTTTTTTCCCTTCTTTTTAAACTATCATTGTGAGAATTTTGGATTACGTAATTATGTTATGAAATGCAGCCATTTTTTCCTTGTGTTTTTTAATTTTCTATAATATTATTGTAACCACCATGTGTGATACATCTTCTATCTTTCATTTTGATTACTCTTAAATGGCTGGAATGAAGGATTATGAGCTCATGCAAACTTTTATCAAGAGTTGGCAGTTTTTTTTATTTTATGAGCATTGGAGGGAAAGCAATTTTGACAAAATATTTGTATCTCTGTCATCACAGAATTTTTTTCCCCTAATCTTAGAAGTAAATGCAACCATCACTTCCTATGACGCAAGTGTTGTTGCCTATTTTTTGTTTTTTGTTTTTTGTTTCTTACCATGAACTTTGAACTTACTTTTTTTATTGGAATAATTATTTTTTCTTTTTGCCAGGTAAAAATCGAAGAATAACCTTCATTGAATGCAATAATGATATCAACTGCATGATTGATGTCGGAAAAATTGCTGATTTGGTAAGTATAAACTGAGTCATGAGTGAATGCCATATTTTTTTCAATTTATTGAAAAGTTTGGAGTTTTCTGGTGTGGCCATGTGCTGATGTTTGAAGTTCATTAAGCAACATAGTTGGATGTTCCTTGATATTTTCACGATGTTTCCAAAGTATTTCATAGAAAAAAGCTTATTGTTGCAACATATAATGTGAGAAGCCTATCTTTGTGGGTAAATTAATGATGTTTTCAGTTTCAAGCCAGAAATTCAAGTTCTTCCTGGTCTCTTCCACTAATCCCTAGAGCCTAAGCTCTTGTCAGGGCTAAAGCTACTTTAGTCTATTATTTGCAAGAATGGATCACTGATCAAGTCTGAACAGTCCATATCTGTTCAAAACTGAAAACACTGCTTAACTGAAGAAAGCATGTAAATCAGATGAATTATTGTCACACAAATTTTTATCCCTTTTATCGCTTTTGCTTTTGTTATCTTCTTTAAAACATGATAGGCTGAAATAAGCTGGTAATATGATCATTTGAAAGAGTAATTTGACTTCCTTTGTATTGAGACATCAGCATTGTCAAGTGAGTCAAAAGTTTCAAGAACAACCACAAACAAGAATAGTATTATTCTTTGTGTACTTCTTATCTTAAGTGTTCAGGCCCATGTGTGCAGAGCAAGAACTGCCTCTTCTTTCTAGAACTGTTTATTACTCTTCAGAAAATTGTAACTTAAAGAAATATACTTTTTTGTAATTTTTAAGATGCTTTTTATTAAGTGAAAGCATTCTTGAATTAATTTATCATGAACATGTCTTAAGCGAGTTAAATTTGCCACTAATGTCAGGAAAAAAAATATTTGCTTCCTCAGGCACTTTTGATGGTTGATGCCAAGCAAGGTTTTGAGATGGAGATATTTGAGTTCTTTAACATTTGCCAAGCCACTGGTTTTCCCAGATGTATGGGTGTCCTGAACCATTTAGATATGTACAAAGATGGAAAAACTGTCAGGAAGAGAAAGAAGCATTTAAAAAATAGATTTGAAGTGGAACTTTATAAGGTAAAGAAATCACAGCAAGTGCTGCACAATCTCTAAGTTTTTTTAGTGACATGTCTTAGGTCTCATCATTGAAAGCCTGCTGTAAATATGTAATTTTAATTGTTCATTTTTTTTTTTTTGGTGGGAGGTGTTGGGGTAGAAATGTTTGTGTGTGTGTTTGTTCCTCTTTTTTTTTTTTTGTTTATGACCACAAGAAACGAGGAGGAGAAATGCTTGGGGAAAAAAAGAACAACAGAACATTTAAATCACAAATCTTATCAATAAAAATTGACAAGACTGTAAATAACTACAGGAGATAATTTGTGTGCTTCAATTGCATTCATTTGAAACTGCTGAATAAATGTAACAAAATTCAAATGTTTTCTTTCTAACTTTTAACAGGGTGCTCGACTGTTCTATCTGTCCATGTTAGTGAATGGAGAATATCTTCCAAATGAAGTGCATAATTTATGCAGATTTATCTCAGTCATGAAAATAGTGCCTTTGACATGGAGAGCATCACATCCTTACATATTTGCTGACAGGTATTGAATTATACCTTTTCATTTCTTAATTGTAGAGAAACAGTTTTTAAATCTATTTCATCAACAGGCAGAGGGTTAAAAAAAACCAGCTTGAGACAGATAATGCTGCTATTCCTTCTGTTGGTAGATTTGTACCTGAAGGCATGTAAATGCCGGTGATGGTTTGAAATCTAAATTGAGTGGGTTGACTGAGAAAGGATAAATAGGATCACCTTTCAGCGAACTTAATAATGTTAATAAACATAATTCATGAACGTATGACAGAGCGGAAGTAAAGCCTAACTCCTACATTTTTATTTCTCCTTCACAAGGATGGAAGATATCACAAATCCTGAAGACATCAGACAAAATCCAAAGTGTGATCGAACTGTGTCTTTGTATGGATATGTGCGTGGTACACATATGAAAACTAAATCTATGGTCCATATTGCAGGTAGGTTAGCCATACAAATGACAACTGTTGTGTGCATAGATTTCAGCTTTAGCACTTTGAAATTCCTACTTGCCTAATTGAGCAAAGTGAAAGGTTGAAGTTTGTGAATATTCTATAGTGTAGCTTCCATTTTCTACCTTTTTTTCATGCAAGTAAATTTTTAATAGAAAAAAAAAATCTGGGTCTGCTGCTTTCAACCTCAGCATCACATACACCTACTGGAAGAGGAACATCTGAGTAAATTTGTAGGTGTGACTTAAACTACAAACACAATGAATCCGCCACCCTTACATGTTTTTCTTGTCCAGTCATTTGACCCCTTTGACCTGACATCACATTGACAGAGGATACCAGCAACCATTATATCTGTCGGTGCCATAGTGGTTATCTCACTACTCTTTCTCGTATAGTGACTACCTCACGTTCAAAAAAAGTTCACATGAGGATTTTACTTTAGCAGTAAATAGATTCTGTCTTTCACTTGACAACTCAGTGTCTTCCACTGTACAAGCTATATTGTCTGCCTTTGGTGGTACAGGTTTGAAGAATTTGTTTCACGTTTTGGCATATTGGCCCAAACGTTCAGTTAAAAAGAAGATATGAAAACAAAATTAAAGAATAATCCTAGTTTCATAAAATATGCATTTCTCTTGCACAACAAAATTCATCAATGAAGTGATAAAATTCTCAAAAGGTATCCTCTAATTGAAGTAATTTATGGACCCAATATCACCTATGGTCAAAACGTCTTCTTTTAAGCCAGTACTTCCATATCGGCAGCCATGGCTTTAATTTGGATAAAAGTGCACCATCAAGGTGTCTAGTTAAACTTTTGACATTACAAGCCACTGTTTGGTGCTTGGTACCTCACCTCACGTTAACGAGACAGCAACTGCAAGCTAATTAGGCGGATCCACCGTGTTTGCAATTTGGTCTGAGACATGAAATTCTATGGATATTTATTCCTTAGATAAAAATGCATTTCATAATAGAAAAAAACAGCAATACACAAATAAATGTTTGCCAAGACTGGTTAAAACGAAATGTCCTTTTAAATTAGAGACCAAAACTAGTTTTATCAAATTCTCAATTAGCTCAACCAAATACCAAGCACCTTTATCTGGCTTACTCTGTTTAATCTCTCTCTCTGTCTGTCTGTCTGTCTCTCTCTCTCTCTCTCTCTCTCTCTCTCTCTCTCTCTCTCTCTCTCTCTCTCTCTCTCTCTCTCTCTCTCTCTCTCTCTCTCTCTCTCTCTCTCTCTCTCTCTCTCTCTCTCTCTCTCTCATATATTTATAGCTCAAGCTGCTTAGCCTTGGGCACAATGTAGATACCAGCTTAATATCCCATATAGTGGAAAATCTACATACTTAGTCAGTTAAGCATTGGTCTGATAATATGCAAATCCTGGCATTGGCTGTCTGGTTATGGCGTCATATATCATCTCACCAGCCCTTACTACCAAGGCTTTTCAAGAGCCTAATAGTCCTTTTGACTGTAGAGTTTACAAAGACATTGTATTTAGTCATTATTTCTGGGTCTGAAAATAAGCTTTTTATTTTCCTGTCAATTGTCACTAGAGGGTGTAGGGCCTGAAACAAACAAACTAATAAAAAAAAAATTACACAAAATTAACTACTCTATATGCAGGTTGTGGGGACTACATTATGAAAAACATGACTTTCCTTCCTGACCCTTGCCCAACACCAACAATGGAGAAGCGCAGATCTCTAAATGTCAAAGAGAGAGTGATTTATGCACCAATGTCTGGTGTTGGAGGCATTGTGTATGATAAAGATGCAGTCTACATAGATATTGGAACAAAAACTGGCCCTGAGCAGGTATTGCTTGAATTTTAAGATACAGTATTATGTCTTTCTGTAGCCAGTTGGAATTTCTTTTGAGGACCATGTTCAAATACATATGCAATTTTTTTATGGTTTGCATGCTCAATTCAAAGCAAGTTGATAACTTTGGTACATAATGTCTTTTACAGTGTGCTAAAATACAAGATCATGAAAATATTGATCATTGAAAAAAGAGGATAAATTTTAAGCAATATTCATATTAATTTTATTGCTATCTAATTTTTGCTGTTACCTATGTGAGTGAGGTGATTTTTCTTTTTCTGTGTTGTTTTTTTTTCGTATGTTTGTTTTTGGTATTTGAATTGTTTTTTTTTTTCCTTCGATTTTTCTACATGTCTGAAAAAGAAGCTCAGCTTAAGCAAATCATTGTGAGTGCTATTTTTTGCGTTTTTATAAATTTCAGGAAAAACCAAGTGGCATGGTTGCTGCTTTGATGGAGAGCTTGAAGCCAGTGGATGAGAAAGTGAGAGAGAGTCAGATATCTATTTTTAAAGGAGGGCCAGCTATTTCTGGAGAAGACTTTGAAAGAAAAAGGTATCACTGCATATTATAAAGTTCTTAAATCTAAAATGTAAAAAAAATGTTTCAAACCTTCAATATTTAAACACACTGTGCATAGGGAAGTCAGGAGGAGGGTCCTGATTTTTCTTGGCATAGGACATTGTGAGGTACTTTATCGTTGCCGAGTCTAAAGAGACCTAGCTACCCATTTAGAGCTGGGTGAACACTTTCAGCCCAGACTATGATCTGAACTCGATATGTCTGGATTATTGGTAAAAAGCCCTACTGACTTGACCACCGCTCACCCCTATAAAATGCATATTTTAAAAAAAGTGAGACAAATCCGTCCCCCATAATACAAATTAATCCCAATTTTTATGTTTCTTATGCAATATCTGCCCCTGGCAAAGCAGTTACTTGTTATGTTTTTCTTTTTCTTTTTTTTACTGTTTTTTTATTGTTTTTTTTTCAATCAATGGTTGAAAGGAAACTTATTTGAAAGTTTATTTTACTACCCAGACATGATGAACACAGTGATGAGGAAGGAGACGAAGAGGAAGAAGATGAAGGTGACAGGGATTCTGTTATGGAAGCAGAAAGCTCAGAGGATGATGACACTGAGACTGAAGAGGTATTCAGGACTAGCTAGATTTTTTTTTTTTTTTGCTCATTGTTCTTCTTTGCTTGTGGTTTTGGTCATTTGAAAGTGATATATGAACTGAGTACAGATTGGAGCCTACCTTATTAGATTTCCACTTTAACTAATACATCACACTTGTATTTTGTTTTCAATTTAATTCTTGATTTTGATTTTCTTCTTATCCATTATATATATTTGAAATGCTTTTTCCTTAATTTTTCCATGTTAGGCAGGAGGTCCAGTAAAGAAAAAGAGAAAAATCCTTAAAGATTCTGAGGATGAGGAGAGTGATTCTAATAGTGAAAACAACACAATGGATGTTGAAGTTGATGATGACAATGTTGGAACCAGTGATCAAGATGACGATAATGATGAAGAAAGTAAGTAATAACTTTGGGCAGTGAAAGTGGCCCTAATTTTTTTTGGGATTGCTAGAACCCAATGAAATAGCACCAACTATCGTCAGGCATTTTATTACAATGTGTGTGAAATTAGAAATACTATTGAAAATATGTTTACCCTTGTATCTTGCATAACATCCTATTGAATTTCTCCCAAACATTAATATAATCATGAATTCTGGCTTTTTTCCTGATTAATTCTGGTTAAAGTTTATCCCCTGCCTTTTATAAAATTATACTCACGCTGCTTTCAGATAAAAATGAAACTCTGGATCAATTTTCATCATCTCTCCCACAGGTATGCTCAAGTGGAAAAAAGACCTGTTCCAGAAAGCTGCTGTGAAGCATAGAGCAAGAATCAATTACACTAAAATGGTTTATGGAGAAGGTGATCAACAGTGGATGCTATAACTTTTGTCTTTGTTTTTCTCCTGTTATTATTTGAACCTATTGCACAATTCACAAATATATCTGGTTAACTGAGTTTATTTTAAAGTTTAAATGAATATTTTACAGTTGTATTTTTTTTTTCTTATTGATCAGAGATTTTCCTGTGAATAAACTATTTCCTATGGTATTATATCATAGCTTTTGTTAAAGCTGATACTTGGGTGAATACTATTAAAGAATACAATAACAGATATGATTATGCACTATTATTAAGAAAATTTCATACCATTATAAAGTATTATGCTTACATGCCTTTTGAAAAAAAAATTTTTTTTCAAGGATTTTATTCTTTCATTTATTGTTTTAAGAGGTGGCAGATGAGGCTGCTGAAGAAGAGGAAGATTCAAATGATGAGTTAGGGGGGCTCTTTAAAGTTTTGAAGAAAGCAAGTGGGGATGGTTCTCGAGTAGACAAACATGCTGTCAACATGAAAGACTGCAATCATCTAGACTGTGATGACGTGGTTGATTTAGACCAGGTAAAAAATACTTTTTTTTTTCCCTTTTTTTTTTTTTGTTCTTTGTAATTTTGCAAACTATGCACTTATTGTGAAAGAATTTAAGTTTTTTTTTTTTTTTGCAGTTTGCTTTTAAAACTGTTAAAGCATGAGTTTCATTATTACTATCATAATTGTAATGATTGTTATTATTATTATTATTAGTGATTGTGTACTGCCAGGTTTTCACTGCAATGTACCGTATTCCCTCCATTAGTAGCGCCATCTCTAATAAACGCACCCCCCACCCCCTTTCCCATCCAAGCAACACTTAAAAAACACCACTTTCGAGAACAAAAGATTCTTATTAAACTCAAACTCAAAACATTTATTAAGCGATAGATCTGATGATAACAACAGACAACACATGTAAACAATGAATGACTATGATACTGCAGTTGTCATCTCAAATTGGGGATGTCAAAGGCCTCTGAGGTTAATGTCCTGGACTATTGCAGTCCTCGTAGTCATCGGACTGGAATGACACCCAACCATGGCACTCTAAAACTAATTAGAGAGGGGAGGGAGGGCGGCGACGGCGGAAACGGCGGCACTTTGTCTTTGAAGAAAGTCATCCAAAACATTCCATTAGACGCACCCCCCCTCTTCATTTTCACGCGCCCGGCGCTACTATTGGAGCGAATACGGTATATATGTTACTGATTAAATAACTTATGCATATACCTCTGCCAAGTGAACAGCTGTTTTTAAATGTACAGGATAACACTTTAAAAAATTTTTTCCTCATTGTTAACTTCATCATTGATGGGGATCATCGCGAGTTCTAGTGTATGTTAGCCTTTTAGGAAGGTTTTTTTTTTTTTCAACTTTTCTCACAACATAGCTTTTATTGTTATTGCTTATCAAGGAAAAGTGCTCCAGGGTCCCTGAAATTTGGCAAATAATGCTGACAAAACTAAAACCATTGTGCTGTAAATTAAAGATAAAGATGCCCTCTGTAATGACTAGTGAATGAGTGGAAACAATATTTTTTGAGACTCGATATAGATTTAGTTACTTTAAATGGCAGCAGAAATACAATAATATATATCCAAAAGGTCTATTGCTTTATCTTCCTACCTTTCTGAAAATGGTGAAAGTGTAACAGATAGAAAATCACATTTTTTCAGACTAAATCAAGCTATATTGTTGAGCAACATTCATACAAACTTTTTAACTGTAGTACCGGAATACAACAAGCTTCTACAATGTGAAAATTTACTAAAACATATCATATACGCTTTCTGTTAGATTTGTTCATACATTAAGATGATGATCTATGGTTAAAAATATGTTGTTTGGATGATTAGGTTATGCATGGGAGTTTTATTTTTTCAATAGCTTAAAAATGCTCAAGCAGGAGTATTATTGGGCCTTAACTACCTGAGGGGTAAGTGAGTCAAAGAGGACATGTAAAGTTACAGCTGCAGAGAATTGTGCTTGTGAATTGTTTTTTTTATATGTTTTAAAATTTGGCAGCATATTGTTCACAAAAAAGGGAAATATAAAAGCATGATTGGTTTTGCTATATTTTGTTTCCTGACTGTTTTTTGATAAGTTTACATGTAATGCTTAGACTTGTAGCAAGGCTTATTTTTTTTTTATTTGTTTTATTTTACTCAGAATAAGTATGAGGTTTTAGATTAGAGATCTAGGGAAAGGTTTGCTCAAAGCCATATATCAAGTAATTTATTTTTGATTCACAAAGAATGATGACAATTGGAATAGATTTCATTTACAAAAATATCTACTAGAATTTTTTTGTTCCTTTTAGTTAAATTGAAATGAGATTTATGAGAGCCTGACATGCACATTTTTTCGTCAGTTGGGGGAAGACATTAAAGACACTTTTGTGACTGGAAAATGGGATGCAAGTGAGGATGCTAAAGCCAGGCTAGATGAAGATGGTAAGTTACAAGACATCTAGATTTTTTATATTTAATATTAAGCTTCATAAAAGTCTAATGGAACCATTTAAATGCAATAACTTGTATCTTTCTGTCTGTAAACAGATTTAAAAACACTACTTTCCTCTTCAGAGTCTTTGATAAACTGTTATTAAGCTTAAAATGTTTTTAAAAATCTAGATTGTGTCCAAATAAGTGTTTTAAGTAATAACATCCTGAAGGTGTGCAATATTTCAGATAGGAATTTTACTACCTCTAATTATTTTTTTCCCTAGTCGAATCAACATTTATTTACATAAATGGAACAGTGTAAAGCTCTGTAGTGGAAAAGGTACAACAAACGCTATCTACATCCTTTGAACTATCATTGAACAAGCTTTGGAAGTAAAAAAGGACTGCACTAAAAAAAAAATAAGGCATATGACCAAGATGGACATGATGAAATAATCACAAGAGTGTGCTGTTAGACAAGGATGTAGGCTTTCTCCAGACTTTTTTTTTCTCTTTACAGTGAAATAATTATGCAAAACCTAGCAGGACACCCAGGAGGCCACAGCATGCACAACTTGAGATACACTGATGACGCCATATCAACTGCAGAAAATAGAGAAAACTTGAAACAAATTATTAGACTTTGTTGAAGAAGAAAGCAGAAAAACAGGGTTGGAATTGAACAGCAAAAAGACAGAAGTAATGATTGTCAGTAGGAACAATGAGTGCCCACAGATCAACATCTTTATCGACTAGAATAAACTCACGCAAAGGGATCAATTCAAATTCTTGGGTCCTTCAATGTCAATCAATAAACACAACAACACTGAAATGACATCAAGAGTATGTCAAACAAAAAAAATTTCCAGAGAATGAAATCAATACTAACAAATAACTACATCTTCACTGATACAAGGAAAAGAGCCCTGGAGTGTTATATGGAACCCAATCTTATATATGGATGTTAGGCCTGGATTATTTCAAAACAATCTTGTGGACTGCAAAGAAATCAAACAAAGCAGTGTTATGAGAAGCTGAAACAATAAGATTATTCATGAATAGAATACAGGATATTTGTTGCAAACATCATTTTCTCATTTCAGATGCTTTGTACGGTGATTTTGAGGACCTTGAAACAGGAGAGAAACATGTAGCCAATGAGGCAGAAAAGGATGACAAAAGTGATGATGATTCTTCAGAAAAAGGAAAAGATGATTATGGACAAGACTTGGACCAAGAAGGTAGAATTTGTTAATATTCTGTCAGTTGTTGGGAAGTTACATTTTCTTCAGACCAATTCTTATGATTGCTAATAGCGCAATGGATCTTTGCACTAAATAAACTGTGATTCCAGTAGTCCTCTAGTTATGATTATACAGATGTAAAAATACTAATGTTGAGGCAATTTTGAAATTTTTTAACCCTCTTGTATACTATTGAAGCCAAGTGGAACGTTTTGCAAAGAATCATTTTAGTCTAGTTTAGATTGTATTTTTTTGTAGTTTTGTTTGGATCTCTGAATTCATCAATTTTTTCCTTTTTTTTTACTTGGTTTGTCTTTCTAAAGGTTTACAAAGTATTCTATAGTATAACTCATTCAAAAGAACTCAAAAGCGTGTGAGTCATTAATAGTGATGTCTTAAATTTGGTTGATAGCTATGACATTGTAGCCATTCCACTACAAATGATGGTAGTTAACATTTAACAAATAACATGAGATACTCTGAGAAAACGTGATATAACATAAGATATCCTGAGAAAACGTGAAATAACATAAGATATCCTGAGATAAGATGAGATATCCTGAGATAATGTGAGATAACATGAGTTATTGTGAGATAACATAAGATATCCTGAGATAATGTGAGATAACATAAGACATCTCCTGAGATAACATGAGATATCCTTAGATAATGTGAGATAACTTGAGTTATTCTGAGATAACATGAGTTATTCTGAAATAACATAAGATATCCTGAGAAAACCTGAGATAACATGGAAAGAATAAGAACAAGAGAAAGAGAGATGAGATGAATGAGAGGAAGAAGAAGTAATGAGAGAAAGGGAGAGATGACGAATGAGAGGAAGAAGAAAGAGAGGGAGAGGATTTAAATGAGAGAAAGAATCAAGAAGAGAGAGATGGAGACTGAAGAGGAAGAAGAAAAAGAATATGAAGACAGAGAATGAGTGAGAGGAAGGAGAAAAAAGAGAGAGGAGAGAGAGAGAGAGAAAGAGAAGACGAATGGTAAAAAGAAGATAGAAAGAGAGAGTGTGTGTGTGTGGGGGGGGAGGAGAAGAGGAAGATAATATAATCAACTTCATTCCTCTTAATGTAAAAACCACTATGGGTGGAAGTTTCCTGTGGTTAAGAAAAAAAGAAACATTTATTTGTTAAATGATAACTATATTTGGTGTCATCTTAGCATATCTCATGTTATCTCACATTCTTTATTACATGATAATTACTGCAAATGATGGCTTTATGACAAAGTCTAGAAGAATGTGCTTTTTTATTCTTTTCATATCCACACAACAAATCTTTTCTCACCACAGATGAAGAGTCAGAGGGAAAAGTGAAAACTAAGGCTGAGATGAGTGCTCAAGAACGACGTTTGGCCAAGAAGAGAAAAATCAAAGAACTTTTTGACAAAGAATATGATTCCAAAGGTGATGATCAGTTCTATGAGACATGGAAAGCTGAAATGGATGAACAGGCAAAGGTGAGATGCCTGCATGGGCTTAGTTTCTATTTCCTCTACAACTTGCATATAAGATTAGACATTTGTTTTGTTCATATAACTTGTGCTTCCAGGAGCTAATGCATGTATAAGCAATAAGAATGAGGAAGTTTATCTTGATTTCTAGAAATAAGGATTCACGTATGTAGACTGAAAAGTCTGCCATAAAATGAAGTAAAGTCTGAATTTGATATTTAAATCTAAGGTTTATTTTGTACTTTCAGTAAGCAATTTTTTATTCCCATGCCTTGATAAGTTGGCTGTGGTTGTATATATATATGATTTTTAAGTTCCAATTTGCACTCAAATTTGCAGCTTAACAGATCAGAGTTTGAGGAGCTTCCTGAAGATCAAAGAGTTCAGTATGAAGGATTCAGACCAGGCATGTATGTGCGAGTGGAGTTTGAACAAATGCCATGTGAGCTCATAGAAAACTTTGACGCCACCTATCCTATCATCCTCGGAGGAATGACTAATGTTGAGGAGAAGCTGGGGTTTGTAAATGTAAGTATCAATGATGTATTGTAATTTTTTAAACTTAACAAATGATTTGATTCATATTCCTTTGAAACTTTGCTTTCAAATTCTTGTTTGATTTATTGTCATTGTAAACATGTTTGATGTGAACTTGATAAAGACTTTATGTGGTAATGAAATTTTCAAGCCTTTGATTTCTGAATGTTTCTCAGGTGAGAGTCAAGAAACACAGATGGTATAACAAGATCTTGAAATCAAGAAATCCTCTCATTCTTTCCCTGGGCTGGCGTAGGTTTCAAACCATACCATATTATTACAAATTGGAGGACAATATGAGACAAAGGATGCTCAAATATACACCTGAGCATATGCACTGCAATGCAGTCTTCTGGGGTGAGTAAAATAATAGGAAGCCTATGAGTGTGATTTATTAAGTTTTAAGGCATTATTTATAATTTTGATTGTATAATCAAATGTTGATTTCCTAGTGTGTTTGTTCTAAAAGCACATGTAAAATATACAGTTGGACATAGGGCAAAACTATAAATGAAATGGTTGTTGAATGTCTAGAAACTGGAATCTGAAAGTTGTGTAGACAAAATTCACTTGAACCCTAAATTTGGATTGATTTTTAAATGGATCACATCATTGCAGTTTTCATGGTGAAATATGTAGAAGCAGTTGATTAGTAGATTGCTCTCAACACTCTCATGCTCTTTTTAGAAAGTTGAGAAGCATCTTTCAGGTGCTAAAAATTGTCATAAATTATTTTACAAAATTAAAAGTGTAAATTGAGAACCAGATGCTATAGAATTTTGAGAATTAAAAGCAAAGTATGTTATGCATTTTTTGTCTTGCCTTTCTAATAAAAATTTAGCAATTACAAGAAAGAAGAAAAAGAATTTCAGTGTTAAATTGTTGTTTCTACTTTCTTAGGCCCCATCACTCCTCAAGGTACAGGATTTCTAGCAGTGGAGTCAGTGGCAGAAAAAACAGTGAGTGCTTTTGTCTTTATTGTGCTATTATTTTTTTAAACTTTTTTGAATGATGGACACATGTATGAGGTGCTTTGAGGAAAAAAAATTGAGGGGCTGACAGACTCTGTGGTTAGGCCTCCTGGCTAAATTTTGTTTTCCTGGACTTGCCTTTTGATAAAAGTTATTTTTTATGGAGATACTCATCCCAACAATGGTCCATTTTCAGGACCAGCTCCTGCTAACTCACTTGCGACTGATTCTTTTCCTTTTTGTTATTCCCTCTGGACCGGGTTTTTTTTTGGCCGTTTTAAAAGAAGAAGCTAAAAAAAGTTATCAAGCAATCATTTTAAAACTTTGTATACATTAAATTAATATGTGGATCTGCTAATTGGAACAATTTTTGCCCAGCTATCTTGATACCTTGTTATTTTATGCTTTATAGAAAAAGATACTCATTTGATTCATGAAAAATTTTTGGAAAACACAAAAGATGCAGCAAACATAAAAACCCTGATTACACTCAGAAAATTCTTCTCCAGGTCAGTTTGATTCAAAACAATCAGCCAGACCATGTCCATTTGAGGCCATAATAACACTAGTATTGATCTAAATATCAATCTAATATCACAGATTTCACTGATTCAGGGCTGTTTTTCGATTCTGCAATGTGTTCGAAATTATTTTATAAAAAAAAAAATATGATTTAAAATGCTGTGGAAGAAATAGTGAAAAAAAAAATTTTAAGGCACAAGCTGTTTATGTGATTGCTATAGGAGTTATGTAGGGTTGCAAGGGTTATTGATTTATGCATTGTCCAATTTTATACTGTACTGGCAGATTCAATTGAATCAGTGTAGTTAAGTAATTCAAAGTGGTTTTAATATTAATAAGCTTTATAGATCCTTTAAATTTTTTTCCTAATTGTTCACCTAAAGTAAGATTACATTTTTTCTTCAAATTTTAAATGGCTCATTTTCTTCTTTATTGTTCCATTTTAAATTTTCCTCTTCATTTTGAAAAAAAAAAATTCAGTTTTCATATAGTTTTAAGTAAAATCTTTCCTGCTTAAACATTGGACAAGGTGATTAAAAATCTTATATTAGCTGTGATGACTTTGTAACATGAGAACTTTTTTTATTGAATTTTTTTTTCTTATTATCATATTTTCCTATCTTGCAGCCAAATTTCCGCATTGCTGCCACTGGGGTGGTCTTGGAGCTGGATCAGTCTGTGGAAGTGGAGAAAAAGCTCAAACTTGTAGGCCACCCTAAAAAAGTATTTAAGAAATCTGCTTTCATTGAGGTAAGCTTTTTACTTTGCTTTTAATTTAATGTGCACATAAAATAAAGAATTTTATTTTGCACTGAATTGAAGTAACATTTAAACTATCACTGTTTTTTATGGTTTTGTAATAGGTCAACTGCCATTGCCAAGTTCAGTAAGGTGTTAGATCTGAAAAGACAAAGTACACAGAGAAAACACTTGATATATTTTGGTAATTTAGGGCTAGATTTTCTAAATATTGTGTCTATTCATTATTTTGTATTTTAGTATCATTTTGCTTTAATTTATGACTCATATGAGCTTAGACTGAATTGATTGTTATGTAATTTCTTTATTCACATATCTGTCATTGATACTCAAGTATTAATTGTTCACATTTTACCTTTTCAGATTTCAAAAATGTTATATTGCATGTTAATATGAAAAGCACAAATTTATAAATGAAGGCATGTTATGAACCTTCCTGTATAGATGAAGAAATTCAAATGATATGTTAATCACATGCTAGTATTATCTGTTAAAAAAACTTCGGCTTGTTTTCATAAGATGTTGAACTTCATGACATTAACCCTTTTTTTTGTTTTTGCTTTTGGGGGAGGGGGGGGGTGTCAGTGCCCCTCTTATCACAATATTAGAAGATTCTTACTTTTAACCTAGTCAAGAACCAATTAGAATCAACCAAGTTAAAATTTAAAATACCTTTCTGTGCTCCTTTTTATCACACTCATTTCATATTTATATAGAATGGATTACTAATGTAAATATTTCTCTAAACCCTTCTAGAATATGTTCACAAGCGCTCTAGAGGTTGCCAAGTTTCAGGGTGCTCGCATCCAGACAGTAAGTGGACTGAGGGGCCAGGTGAAGAAGGCTCTCAGTTCTCCAGCTGGTGCGTTCAGAGCAACTTTTGAAGACAAGATAAGGATAAGTGGTGAGCAGAAAAAAATTGTTAAAACTTTGCTGGACAAGCAGTGGTAAGCTATTGTTTGTCGAATACAAAAAGACCCTGTTAAAATTTTTTTCATTATTTTTTTTTTTTCCTCTTTATGGTTTAGGGTTTTTTGTTTTATTTTTAGTAGCAGTGCTATTTTCAGTTCAGGGACATTGACATTCAACTGTCATTCAGAATCAATTACAAGGCTGTGTGTTTTTCTTCACGTATAGATAGGAATGATTGGGCTTTAATCCATAATTTATTAGTCATTTACATTTTTTACCCTGACAAATTCCCAGTCTACGGAAGATAACTCTGATTTTTCAATACTTTATTCATAAAACATCTTTTATAACATCTGAACTAAAAGAGAAAAAAATATATTAAAAAAAAAGCATTTTGCAGATATGGATTCGCTTTTGATTGATATACAACATGCTGCTGAAATATAACAATTACTGTTTAAAACAAAAATTACATTTTGTATTGTAAAGGGTTATTTGGATCAGGTTCAGAATCAAACTCAACATCCTTCTCCTCATTTATATCGTCCTCCTCTTTACCTACAAGGTCTTCTTGAGCAATGACTATTTAAGCCATTGAGGAATTTGAATGCCATTTTCAAAAAATGGCACCTTTGAAACCAGTAGACCAATTCTCATGCGGTAAAAAGGAAATGAAACAAGACCGTTATCAGAAGAACGTGAACTCTTCTTCATGAAAGTTAAAAGATTATAAATAAACGTTATTCCGCGTTGTAAAAGTGTATGCTGAACAAGGTTGTTACAGGATGGCCTTTAATACCATGTTAGGCGATTGGGGACGCTCTGGTAAATTATCAGTTAATTTCAGCAGTAAAATTTAAAGCATAAATTAATAAAAGTAGCAAATGTAGTTTATGCTAAGTGATATTATTGATGGCCTGATGCATCCATATTTTTTTGTATTTGCGCATCAATTCTGGAAATGTTTGTTTTTTTGTCATCTTTTCAAGTAGCTACAACCTCAAAAGAAATTTTCCAATTTTCAGAATTTCTTATCGATGTTGTTCAAATTGGTGAACTAATGGGTAGATAAACGTGAAGAACTTCATTGTATGAGTAAAGCTTAAACTTTGCAATTGCTAATTGGTAACTGTTTCTATGCTATCTTTGTCATTGGAAAATAATCAGATTTTACGATCAGTTTCTCCCCAGACTATTGTATGCTTTTTTTTAATCTAATGATATCAAATTATTTTCCAAATCTCAGACACAGTCTTTTTGAAGGCATGGGTGAAGGTGGAAATTCCTCGGTTTATCATGCCGGTGACTTCCTTGCTATTGTCTCAGGAAAGTAAACAAGCTTGGCTGGGCATGCGCACTGTAGGACAGTTACGTCATGAGAGAGGCATTCCTGTACCACAGAAGGGAGATTCTCTATACAGGGTAAGGCATAAAATGTGTTGCCTATACTTTTTTGTCATATTTCAGGAGTTCAGCATTATCAATTTCAGGGTTTCTTCAGTATTGTTTCCTTTTTTGTTTTTTAATTAATTCTGTGCCAGTACTTGATGTTGCAGTAAATAAAATGATGTAGATGTTTTAAAAAAAATGATAGTCACTGAATGTTTGTGGAGGTGTTGATATTTAGTAAAGCAATTAGGGTCCTCCATACATTGACTGCAAACAATATTTTATATATATATCTATATTTTATAGGGAACTTACTTCTTTCTTGTATATTTTCTGTTTGAATCTATTGGTCTGAAAACTTAACTCTCTTGTTATGGGTCCTTCTTTTATCCATTCTAGAAATCTAACTCTTATGTGCCACACAAAGTTTGTGTTATCTACTCATCCTTTTTAGAACTAGCATGGTAGAAAAAATGGGAACTTAACAAGAAATCTGAAAAAGAGACTAAAAGTAGAAAAAATGGAAATAAATACGGGTTGGTTCACAAGCACAGGATAATATAATTGTGTGAAATTTTTCAATGTCTTCTCATGCTTATGCCTAAAGGTCCACTCGTTCCTGAACCATTGTTATTTTGCACATTACTTGGACTTCTAGGTATAGATTTAGGTCAAACCTTCCAATCATCATTGAATTTATTATCAATAGAATCTTCATATGAGGCCTAAAAAGATGAATAGTTCCCTGTCAGAAATGTTCCCCATCAAGATGCTTATCATTGCTTACCTTTGACCACTGAGAGGTAGTTAAAATCTATAGTGAAATAGACCTGAGTGAAGCTTATGCTCATGGCAGTCTACAGGACATCATAGGCCCGTGTTACCTTTGGGCAAAGCAGAGGTTGGGTTAATGGCAAAGATCATGGCTGTCAGTTTATTATGTCCAGCTTCATACCCGCAGTTTAGTTGATCTGTGTTCTTCCTCAGCCCATTGTGCGACCTCAGAGGGAAAACAAGCCTCTAGTCATACCCAAAGACTTGAAAATGCGCCTGCCATTTAAGGATATGCCAAAGGAACTGCAAGAGCCCAAGCAGCCCAAACGAGTAGCAGTTGTGTTGGAACCAGCAGAGGCTAAGGTACAGGTTTTTAATTTAATTACATTAGTTCTTCCTTGTTATTGATGGTTAAGATATAATGTTATTACTTTAGAGCAAACTGCTCTCTCTGCAATTTTTGTGCATATAGGCCAACCATATCAAATTGAGCTTGATTTATTTCCCTATATCAGTATTCATGTAATGGTCTATTTGGCAGAAGCAATTGGCCTAGTCAGTCTAGAAATTTTGTAATACTCATCTACTGATTTTGGACTAAAATCTTAAAAGAGGTGGCAAAATCTGGTACTTTGTAAAGAAAGACTTATTAAAAATGCTGAAAATTAACAACCAAATTAAAGGCTTTTTTTTTTTTAATTCTCATTGCATAATGGGCAAATCATACCATTATTTTGCATCCAAATAATTGTATATCTGATCTAAATAACTCTTAAAAGAGCTGAGAAACATCATCATTATTTAGAAATTGTCACTTAAAGCTAGGAAATCATTCCCTGGACTAAAAGAATACCAAAATAAGCATTGTTCATCTTTTTGAGGGAACAAATAGCCTGAGCCAAAATTTTAGTCTTTAGCTCAGCCTTGAGTCGTATGTTAATTTTGATCAAAAATTTTTACAGAGACATTCCTTTGAAAAGATTATAGGACAAGCAGTTTTTTTTTTGACTAAGCTAGTTTTATTTAAGGGAGTAAATCTCATTATTAAGACTCTGTTCCCGGTCAAGATACTTGTCAGAGTATTTTCCTGTAACAGATTTTGATGGATCTGGTTCAAGCTTACTTTTCTCATAATGCAAACTATGTTAAACAAGCAAGACTAAATTCTCAGGCTTCATTATATAATTGAATAAAACAATATCAATATAGATCTTTGATCCTCTGCTCACTTTTCTCATAATGTGAACTATGTTCAACAAGCAAGACTAAGTCCTTAGGCTTCAAACATTATACAAGTAAATAAAACAATATCAATATAGATCTTTGATCCGCTGCCCAGAAAGCACGCACCTACACAGGTTAAGGAAGTGAGTTAGATTCATAGGTCAAATGACTTCCTACTAGGACAGCATTGTTTTGGTTCGTCACTTTATCGGGCATGTGATCAACTCAGTAAGAGTTATTCTTTTACAGGGTTGCAGTGATTGACCTAATCATGTTTGATTATATACAAATAATTTTCCTATTTTACTTGCTCTGAATAGTTCTTTTTATCTCAATTTTTCACCCTTTAAATAAGAATGATTTTTGTTGTTGTTATGCTCAGGTGGCAAATTTCATGAAACGTGTGAAAGCAATTTACAAGGACAAGCGTCAGAAGGAGCATCACATGATGAGGAAGCGAGTTCAGGAACACAAGAAGAAAGTAGCTTCCCAAGAAGCAGTCAAGCAGGAGAAACTTAAGGAGGCCAAGAAAAGATTGCATAAGATACTTGGGGATATGAAGAAGAAAAAGGAGAGTGCCTCCCACAGATAACATTTCATGTGTTTTGATTCAAACCAATGTTTTAACTTTGTTTATACGTTCCTGGAATTTTTTGTGTTCTTATAATTCTTTTTTTTCATATTGAAAGTGTTTTCTGTGTTTGCTGAAAACTATTTTTGGATCCAAATGAAGATTTTATTTTTGAGTCATTTTAAATATATTCTCTTTTAATTATTTTTTCTCATATGGCAAGTGCTTTGCTAGTATTTTTGAAAAAGCATTTGGAATCCAAAATTGAATGTGAGAGATAGTGTTAGAGAATGTGTGAGAGTTATTTGAGACATGGAAGGCAGCAGCTTGTATGATGAACTGTAGATGTACTGTATAAAATTTATGTTTTGGAGACTAACTTTAAAATACTATGATAATTTGCAATAAATACCTCCTAAATGCAATTGCTTGTTCTGTTACTTGCAGTTTTCACTTTGCAATGAATTGTTTCAATCAATTTGTGTCCAGTAATCCAGTTATTGCTTATTTTCATATTTCATATCCAAGCCTTCCATGCCGCTTTCTAATCAGTACCCCATTGATTTCATGGGGCGGATTCCAGAATTCTTGATTTCTTTGCTGATTTAATTTCATCTACTCTTAAGCTTAAATGAACCTGTCTTGATCTTTAGTTATATATCAATTGGTCAAGATCTCTCTCACTAGTCAGTAACCTTGATGGACACCCTGAAGGAGTGTGCCTTCTAGAATCTAAATTTATATAAGAATCAAGATTTATTCTGTTAATCTAGATTTAAATGATTGGAAAGAGAATGTGTTTAACAAAACGTGTATTATACTTATATAATAGGTGCCTGTTTAAAGCTTATCCTATTGCATTGAGGGATTGCTAGAATATTCAGACACTGCTGATCTTGATACATATCCGATTCATAGATTGACAGATTAAGTACTTTTAGATCTAATGATAAATTTAGTTTTAGAGTTCTACCAAAATTTTTTATTCTGGACTTGCTTTCTCTCTTGTCATTTAGCCTTTATAGGATCGCAACTGGTGTGTGAAGCTGGGTAATGCAACTGTTTTTATTCCTAGAGCAACATCTAAGGGTGGGGTTGTTGTACACTCTACAGACATGAAAGGACAAAATATCATGCACAAGGCCAAAGTTGTCTTTAGACAAAGCATGATTTTATTTGGATAAAAAAAAAGAGCTTGCCTTATTTTTGCAAGTGCATTATAATTAGCACATCAATGATCATATTTTTCTTTTACGCGGTGTAGCAAATGTAAACTCTTTTCTAAACCTTCTGTTTCAATCTTTGAGTTGTGATTTCAGGGTAAATTATGAAGCCACACCTACTAATGGCAAGGGTAGGTAAAGCTCACCTAAAATGAAAATGAAAGATTAAAAATAAAAATAGGGCTTTTCCATCATTAAGTTGCTCAAAGTGCTTTACAAAGGGTTCACTGACAGACCATTACAAATCAACATACTTTTCTGAATGAAAAGAGGAGCAGCTATGGGAAACAATGTCTCTCTCTAGCATATTGGCAAAATCTGTCACTGCCTTAGGGATATGGATTTGCAACTGTAAAAATATTTGTTTTAATAAGAGATATTCAAAACAGGCCATGACACTAAATTTCAATAATATCTCACATCTGCAACTCATTAAAACAAATAAGAAACTCATTTCATTAAAGTTGTTTTATTCTATGAAATTCAGAGTGACTGCGATGCATAAAAGATGAAAAAAAAAATCAAACGTCTTTTTCCTGAATTAGCCATATCATTGCATGCATTATGAAAATCTATCAAGCAGTGAAAAGATGTTCCTTTCTTAAAGATGTCTTAATCTTGCATAGACAATGAAGTTGAAATAGCAAGGACAGAAGTTTAGTTTGAAAATATACTGTCAAGTCCAAATAATTCGAATTCTTGTATATTTCAAAGTTGATTAATTTTATGGAATATTTCTCTCTATAAGCTATATTAAAAATATATTGGATAGTTCGAAGTTGGAAACAAGGATCCGGTTAATTCAAGACAACTTAGCAGGTTTTTTTCGATTCTAAAAGCAGTTTTCTTAGCATGTTAAACAAAGAAAGTAGTGCTTTACTCGTGCACCGATTCTCATGTGTATATGTGTGAATTTTCTGCCCACCTATATTACAGGCAAGAGTCTGCACTAGACATTGGAAAGGGAAAGGGGTTAAGCCCAGGGACCAGGTTTGAATCTCTAAACACCCTATATAACATTACTGATCTGTCACCCACATTTTTTTTTACTCTCTCCTTGTATCCTCATAATTCGAATTTCGGATAATTCGACGTCCTTTTTTTTATCCCGATGACTTCGAAATAACCGGACTCAATTGTGTATCCTTTCACTTTTCTCTGTTCAAGCTAAAATAATTCTTATCAACATCAAACACTAACCAAAAATACTTTCCAAAAAACTAAAACAAAATTTCTCCTCACTGTTCAGTTTTCACAATCCATTTTATGGAAGCAGAAACAACAGCGGTTGGCTTTAATTTCCTTCATTTTTGCCTCTTTCACACTAGATGCATGGAAATTATTTGTCTGCTATCTCTTGGGTATTTTTAGTATCAACAACATCTTGAACATTTTCTGCAACGTCTCCAGAAATCTCCATCACACTCCCTGTATTTTCTTGGTCACCCTCCGCTGCCTCTGAAGCCTCTGCATGCATTTCAGCTTGGTAAAAAGGGTTGGGGATATCCTTCCGTACTTCAAAAATCTGTGAGAAAAAAGTGTCAGATCTTACATTTTCATATAGTTTTTTAGGCATTTAATTCATATCACAGGATAAAGAGTAACAAGTAAAATACAGTCTTGTTCTTGAGGAGATGAGAATATAGGTAAGTTAACAGATCTTTTAATCTTGAGGTATACTTAGGGCTCAGATATATTACATTGCAGAATGACACCTGATTCGCTTAACATGTTCTAATTTTCTTTTTAATAATACAGCATACCTGATCTAATAGGGTCCACTTACTGAGAAACCCCATAAACAGATAGAATAGAAGGGATACAACTGCAGCAATGTTAAAAGGCTTATAAGGAGATTTTTATCCTATATTTTTTCTTTAAAACAGTTGTTCAGTCTGTCATCAAAATTCTACTCAAAACTTAACCCCTAAGTGAAAATTAATTTGAAATAAGCTCTGCTGAGAAGAAAACAATAACAACAGTACTGTTATTTTAACGGCGTAAAAGAGCTTGCATAAAATGTGCTGAGAGGTGTTTCACAATTATATCATTTGTACAACAAATATACTGACAAAGATGATGAATCAAGACTTGAACAAGAAATATACAGCAAAGACAACAATAATAACTTTTTAAAACAAATATTTTAAGAAAAATAAATAAATAATAATAAGGAGAAGAAGAAAGCAGTAATTGTTATTACAATTAATAACAACAACCACATATATGTCACAATCAAATCCAAAAACCAACCATTGCCAAAATCATCTTCAGATTTTAAATTTACTTTCAAGCATTTTGTGCAAAGCAAACTTTGTGGTGCAGTATGTGCTTTTACCTGTATGTAACTTTCTGACAAAGTGATCATTTGAGGAAGGATGTCTGTAACATGAAGATCTTGCATCTCATACCATTTACCCTGGCCCTGAAAATATACACAGAAAAATCATTTCAGTGTAAACAGCACATGTACAGAAGTTATTGATTGCTCATACTATTTCCTCTTACACTAAAAAGAGGAACAGAGTTTGGTTTCAAATAGCACCTGAACATTAGAACTTTTCCCACTAGACACACCACTTGCATCCTGCAATCCGTTCATTTTCAACTTTCAGGTTCCTGGTTTGTTGCAAATAATTCTTTGTTATATTTCAGTATAATGTATATTCATAATATACTTTTAGTAATTTTAATTTGATTTGAACGAACTAGGAAATCATATAACTCCTGAAACATGTTATTGGCTTAAGGGTAATTGAGCAAGCAAACAAAAAAAATTTGATCATTTAACTGTTTTCTTAACGGGCGACTTGAACTAATGGGATTTTTTTCCTTGTCTCCCTTGTCTTTCCTACAAAAGGGCAAATTAAAGAATAATCTGAAACATAATAAATGAAAAAAAAAAAACAACAAGATAATACAATTTGAGTTACTTCAAAGCATTGTTATTTTGATAACTATATCTTAGATGCATCTTAAAACAGAATCTTAAGTTGTATCCTTACCAAACAATTTACTCAGAACACACATGAACACCCACACATACACATGCATGTACATAGATAGATCCTTTATTCTCTGATCAAAACAAAACCTAAAATCTAATCATGAGAGGTTGAAATTGAGCTTTGTTAAAATATTTTGTTCTCAACACACCAAAAGCATAATCACTGAAGTAAACCCCAAGCTGCAATCTAACTAAGTCCCTAGCTGGATTCTTACCTTGTGAAGCACATGGCACCTGTAGTTTCCCTTTCCCTGCCCAGGCTGCCCATCATGAACAATGTTGGCTACTAGATCATAGGTTGTGTGCTTGTGTTGGGCTCTCACCTCTGGTGCGAGTAGGTCTCCAAAATCAATATTCCTGCCAGAGTGAGTATTTGGTGAGTTGGGTCACTTTAATTTTTTTCAGCTGATATTGGAATAGAGGCCTTAATCAGCTTGAGTCTTTCAAAACTTTATTTTGCCTCAGTATTTTTAAAATGAGTTACATTCGGAAGAGGCTTAAAAGAAATGTCATTCTTGTTCTTAAATGCTGCATTAGCCTCAGAATCCAAAGCGCAATACAATTCTTTCTTTTTGTCACACTAAGATTTAAGAATTCTGAGAATAATCCAAGCAACACTTGAACTTCCCATATTGAAATATTCAGCCGAGCCTTACATGACATGGGTCAAGATCAGATCTCAGGGATGAATCACTCACACAATTTAATAGAGATGAGGGCACTATTATTTTCCAATTCAAGTGTTTTGCTATTAAACATTTTCCTAGCTATCGTGCAATTCAAATTTTGCTTTACCTCCGAAGAAAAAAAAACAGATACTAAAAAAATGTACATATTGATTTACATGCTTCTTTTGCTGAGTTTGACTAGTATAAATTTTAACTTAAACTTACTTGATGGGGAAGTTGACAATGGTGGGATTTTTCTCAAACACAAAGTAGTTTTTGTTGAATCTCTATAAATAAGAAGATTGAAAAAAAAAATTGTTAATTGTGTCAAACACAATTTAATGTTTACTGATAGCCTTTACCAGAATATCAGTTGCAACAAAGAAATAAAATTTCTGTAAAGAGGAAACTGGTCATACAAATTTAAGAAACTACAAACAGTTATGACTCGCCTTGAAATAGATGATTATGAAATGGGGAAGGCGGGTCAATTCAAATCGTTTCATTGTGCTGTCTTTTGATGACTTGTACTCCTTCTCTGTGACACCATTAAATTTGGTGAGGAGGTTGGCAAATGGCACCTTAAGAAAAAAAATTCAGGAAAACATTCAAAAATCAATTTGTCCCAATAAGAACATAAGTAAAATGAGAAAATGAAAGTACACACAAGAGACTTTTGGACATTTTAATAAATTTACAAGATCAAAAATAAAAAAAAAAAACATAAATTTATTCCAGATCTAAGTGTATTATGCCTCCATGAACTACATCTACCCTAAAGATGTATTTGTTTAAAGCTCGAAAAAAAAAAAAAAACTTTCTCACTCAAATCACAATTATTTTTTTTTAGCCTAAAAAACCACATTTGTGATGCTTTTCCCTGCCCCAAAGTTTTTATAAAATTCAGCTTATTTTTTTCATCTAAAAAAAAACAAACAAAAATAAAAACAACAAATAAAATGCACAACAGAAGACAGTGAATATACCCAGTACCTGAGGAATAATATTTTCTCTGGACTCATCTGGATAGAGTGGAGGGGCTGGGAGATCACATGTTAAATACAGCCAGGGCATTTCTGTGACTGTCTCTGTGAGAGACATAGATATGTTGAAATCAGTCTTAATGAATCAGTTGTATCTGAAATTATTTGTTCAGAAAGGTGTAGCTAGATAAATGAATTTTAATAATTTCTAGTTTTGAAAATTAGGTTATTGGAAAAAAAATCTTTATTTAATGGTTGTTTCACATGTAGAAGTTAATGCCACCTGAAACATTCCAATGTCCATTAGCTTATGTTTGAAATGATCAGCATTAAAACATATGGGAAAACAGCACAGCCACCACATACCTTGATACTCATCCAATAACAGAAGTTCTGCTTTTTCTGCATCACTCTAAAACCGTGGGCAAAAATGAAATAAAAATGAAATATTGAAACGTCAAAACCATGCATTCAAAATCAGTTTCTCTATTGGATGAAATGGCTTGAAAGCCAGCATTTGTCGGTTTATCTTTTCATTTTTTCTTTTATCGCTTCATTTTTTTCTTTTAATTGCCCTAATTTAGATGTTGTAAAAACATGTCTCCAGAAAATTTCAATTTTCTTTCTGTGGGATTCAACTCAACATTGGCATTATATATTTACTAGAGCCATGTATACCATCATATTGCAATAAACTAACAAAGTAATTAAAAAAAAAGCATGTACAACATAAATAAAATACAAACAGAGAGGGTTTCTGCAATCATCTCAGATTCTATAACATAGTAATTTCAAATCTCAAATTTACATGCATTACTCAAATTCAAAAAGACTGTTTTCAGAAAACACTTGAAATGCTGCACATAATAGAATAAATTTTTGCTTCATCTTGCAACATTTCTTTCTCCAATCCTTTCTTTTTGCTTGTTTACAATAATTGATCCTCTTTGCAGATGTTGAATTTAATTACATCCAACAACTCACCAAATCAACATTTGGAATTTTGCGAGAATATACCCTCATCTTGCCACGGAATGTTTTGCTTATGATACTGCTGTTCATCTTTTTTGTGCCATTCATAGCAGAATGTGTGGCATTCAAGAACCAAGATAAGAAATCAATGGGATCCCCTAAGAAAAGAGCACAATAAACATAAAAAATGAATAACTTTCTTGGACTATTAAAAGAAAAACATGACTTGATAGATTGATCACATAAATGAGGAAAACTACCTAAAATTTCGAAGAGTATAGAATTGAACACTATTTCAGAAACAACAATGCTGCTTAATGACAATCCGCCACAGCCACATATCTACAAAAAACAATAAATGAAATCATATCATCCACCTATATTAAAAATATGTTTTTTTCAAATTTGCCAAGGCACCAAAACCGCTAATTCAAACTTAAGGAGAAGCAATAATTGCTAATTTATCATACAGCCCAAAAATGATTCTTACCTTGTTTTGTGATCTGAAACCTCTTCTTTGAGCAAAGCACAACAGCTTGAAGCATCTCGTGTGGACTTACATGGGCTTTGAAGTTACAAGGGTTCCAAAGTTTCCTAATCAGTTCCCCAAACCTTTGCACTAATAAAAAAGCAATGTCTCCTGGTGGGCGTTTGATCTTCCTGTAATTCTCCTCCTTCAGAAAATAGTTTCTCAAGGGAGCCACATGTGATAGGCTCTTATCACAAGACAGAAAAGAGGTATCATTAATGCTAACTTGAAAAAAAAACATGGTGCACAAAAACGTACATTTTTCACAGACTGCACAATCACAGGTCCACACACAAAAGAAATTAGTATATACCACAAAATTAGAAGCATTACATGTTTCAAATTAACCAATGCATACTACATTTTTTAAAATGCAAATTCATTAATCCAATTTGGCATGAAATGATCCTAAATTTAACATGAGGAAGTTCTTAAAGAGACTAAGCCCAAGAGCAACTTGATACAAAAATGTTTTAAGACAGGGGTTGCACACTTTCATTTACAAAAACAAAAAAAAAAGATTGAAATTTCGGATGTATATACATCAAATGCATAAAAAATACCTAAATTTTAAAAGTCAAACAGTTTTTTTTTAATTTATTGTTTTCTCTCTAAATAGAAAATAACATCTAGTTAAAAAAAAAAACTTTAAAAGCCTGTATTTATATTTAAGTACAGTGAGAATGAGAGTAGTGCCAAATCTACAAACTGATCATTTCTATTAGATTTGATTGAAGAAAATATAACACACATTCATTCAATAATATTTTTGGTATACCTGAAGAACAACATTGCAGTAATCGTTAGCCTTGATGTTGTTGAGGCCAACAATACCTGAAAATTTATAAATTTGACAGCTTATTTACAAATACACAACCTTCACGGCATCGCAGCTGATACCTATGAAAACAGTATAATAATGTTGCAAACCATTTTTTAAACTATGCACTGCCAGAAAAGTGTAGATCTCTTAGTTCTAGGTTGCTTTAACCACAAATTAAGTATATAAATTTATAAGGTTTACAATATCAAGACATCTTCCTTTTCACATTTCACTTTCAAATTTAAAAAAGAAATATAAGGGGAGGAAATAATCTCTTTGGGTGTCTTTCTCCCCACCCCCTTTCCCCCATAAGAAAAAATTTAACTTTTTTCACACCTAACGGTAAGCAATAATTTTGGACTGAAGAGAATCATTGGCCCTGGTTTTATTCTCAAGATAGAATTTAAATACATTACTTCTTTAAATACAGCCATTATTGACGCAACGCATACAATTCAAATAAATTGTCTCAATGTTTACTCTGTTCTAAAAATTGATAATCCCTTTGATATCTTAAAGTCTCGACTAGAATCACCGTTTTAAAAAAGTCTTTAAAGCTCTCAAGCCCACCTTTAACTTCCATCTTCAACTTTTAAATGCCAAAGACATTATTTTTTTTAGGAATTATTAATATGTACTGGCTATCAGATAGTAGGTGAAGTTGTAGCCTGTTCCAAAACACAATGATTCTTAAAAAACCTGAAAGTAATTTTGTCCTCCCAGTGATTTTTGAAGAATTAAAAATGAGATTTATGAATTATGAAGTAACAAAGTAATGCGATTTGTTACTCAATTTTGGTAAATCTTACCTGGTAGATATGTAGTTCCATCATAAGCACGTGACAACTTAGGATTTCTGTCAAGCCTCTTGATCATCACATCACTGAAGGTTGGATTTAAGACATACTGAAAGTTTGAGCAATATAAATTAATTCAATTGTACCACAAGCTTACAAAAAATTTGACTCAACAAATTCAAATGTGCTTTGACACAGCATAAGTTACTTCTTATTTAATTCATGTCCAATAATCTGTACAGTTAAAAGTGTAGAAAAAAAAAACAATACGAGCCTCAACACTAGATAATTTTCTTCACTTTTAAAGACATTTTCAGGCTTAATTTCAAGTTCTTAAGGATAATTAACAAAGTCTACATAAATATAATAAAAATATAAATGGGCTTAACTCACTCAGCACTAATACCGAGTATACTCTGCTGCCCTATTACTTCCGTTGCTTACAAAAACCGAGAATATTCGGTTTTAACTTTGAATGTCTATTTTACATTCCAAACCAATATTTAGTAATCTAAATCTAATTTATTGGGAAGGGAAACAACACTTTATTTTCAAATTTATTAATTTGCATATCTAGTTCTAAATAAACTTTGTAAAGCTGTTGAAAAAGAGTTAGCTCTAACCTGGAACTAGATCTAGATCTAGATTTCTAAACTAGATCTAGATCTGGCATTGAATGTGTAAAAATTAATGAATGGACCCTCCAAGCTCTCCTATTTTTATCTGACTTATATTTAACAAGTTCAAATATGTAGATTTTCTCCTCTTATCTTTTTTTTTCATGTGTATCAGCCTTGTTACAGCGGCAGAATGTTTTTCTTTTTACGAAATTAATGTGTCACTAAAAAATTAATAAATAAATAAACCATTCCTAACTTTATGTCAAACTTGTGTGCAGTGCAGATTAAAAAACACAGAAAATTATAGGTTTTTGCATTGATAACTTTTTGAAATATGATCTTTTAAAATAACCTAAAAATGGCCAGTGGCTCAGAGCATTTGTACCTATAGGCCTCAGTGCTGAGTGAGTTAAACCAAAGAAAAATTTGATTCACAAGTTTGCAAGCTGCTCAAACCTTACAATTATGTCATCCAGAGAAGAGTCAATAATTTGATAGTTGTCAGGAAGGCAGTAAAACTTTTGGGTCATTAGGTTGAGGAAGACATGGTGACCTTCAAACACACTATGTGTATAAGCATGAGTATTGTTGCCGCGTCCTGTAATTAAAAAAAAAATACCAACAAGAAGTTGATTTGAGAAAAATATTGTTCAAATGACATGGCTAGTTAATATCATTTTAAACAAATTTCAAAGGAAAAATATATTAAGTTGATAAGATTTAACATTATATTAATCTTCAGTGGTATAATATTCATACATCTCAACTTATGATAATACTGAAATTAACAATTAATGATAATTTAAATGATGTGATTCTTGAAATATTCACCTTGAAAATACTTTCCACAAACCATGCAGGCATACACATTGATGTGTGAGAGAGACACTGAGCACAACTTCTCAAAATCAAAATCAAGTACTGACCTGAAAAACCAATAGGTTTAAAAGTTAAAAGTTCAAGAAACAAAATTTTAAACCCTTGACCTTTTGTAAAACTGTAATTGTGAGGCATATTATCAACATGAAAAATTTTATGACAATGAAACTTGCAAATCCTGAATTTCGTACAACCCAAAAAGCTGAAATTGCTTTGATATAAGAATGTTCATGGCAGCAAGTTCAGTGCTAGTATAACAAATTGAATTTTCCCAAAAAGAAAAGAGCATTTAGTAATTAAATGTCTCAAGGTTTTATAGTGCACTTTCAATTAAAACTGCTTTTGAAAAAGATTGAATATCCTATCTATGCTGAGTAAAATAAGTAGAAAACCTTGATTATAAAACCCACCTGTTAATCGTGTCTAGGTAAGGACATGATCTACTCCTGTCCACTTTTGCATCTTTTTTAACTGCAAAGATAATAAACAACAATATTACATGAAATCATATTAAATACAAGATGATTTCCTAAAGCTTAGAGCTATAAATATATGTAATACTTTGTTATTGACAAACTCTTCTGCTATTTATCTCTTTCTGACACTAACATTTTACACTGTTGTGATTTCTCTATTGGAAACTTCATATATGCTGCTGAGTAGCAGCAGCAGCAACAGTTAGTTAAAAGTTACGAATTAGAAAGGTCACACGCTTTGTGATGTTTTATAGATTTTGGAGCTGCTCTGTATCTATTTCTTTTTTACTGTGCTTTACAACTAGCATTAGCAGCAGCCATGGTAGTAGTAACTAGTACACATGATAATAATAATAGTAGTAGTAGCAGCAGTAGTGGTAATGGTAAACCAGTGGTGGTGATAATAGTAGTAAGAGTAGTAGCAGTGGCGGTGTAGTACTTTGAGTCAAGATCAATAGTGGCTTTTAAGTCTGTAGTCAGTATAAACAGTTCAACTCTGCCTTAACATCAATCATTCAAAAAGACTGCCATTTTCAAAATGAACAAATCAAAAAATTCAATTTGACTTTAAACTAGGGTAGTAAAACTTGGCAAAACTCAAAGCCTATATGATTTTCTACACCTTGTAACTTGTTATAACACTGGAACATTTCTATTAATAAGGGGGCCTCTTTTGGTCACAATCATATTCGGCAGTAAGTTCTAAATGATTGTACTGCTCTATAACAAATTGAAGCCCAAAATGTCCCATTAAGTCAAAACATTCTGCAGCACTAAAGAACTGTATCACCCAATAACAACAGATATGAGGTTTATATATACAATTTTGTAAGGTGTGCTTTAAAAAGATTCTTAAGACAATTTTACATCACATATATCATCACTTTTCAGTTTTTCACTTTCTTTCTTTTTAACTCAATCCCACCTATATCGCCCGCCATCGCTCGTATGGACCACTACATTGTGTACCTATATCGCCCGTTCACTTTCACTTTCTGACTGTCCACTTTCTTTCCTTATAATTACCGGAAATCTCGTGCAAACCTCATTTACGTTTAGAGGACACTTTAGACTTTGTTTTTGTTAGTTCAGCTTCGTTTTGGGACTAAATTTAGATCTAAAAATCCGTTTGAAATTGACTGTTTTTGTCCGTAAATTCTAGGCCTAGGCTAGATCTAAACTTTTAGTTAGGATCAATGATCACTTGAATCATCTCAGGGATGCTATAGAAACCATTTATTTTGGTTATCGGCATGGTTATCCCTAAAATCAGCATAAAATAATGACCACTGTCCATTTGACATCGAGAGTCAGATTGTGATGTTGAGATGGTGGTGAAATGAGATGTTGATGGTGAAAAATTGAAATGGTGGTGGAGTCAGCCTGAAGTGAAGGAGAAGCCTTAAAAATTTGGTTTACTATCATGAAACATTGTTTTATTAAAAATTCAACACCTCTAGTTTTTAAAAAAATTTATTTCATAATTTTATCTTGTTTCGTTTGATTGTAATATTTTTTTTAAATGTATAGATCTATTTTTATGTACGGAGTTACATCCTTTCTCTTAGGGTCAGGGCTTTACCTAAGCTGGAGTTCTTTAGGTAGGATTGAGTTAATATAAGACATACTGCATGACTAAGATCTCAACGTCTGTGTTACTGATAGATCTTTAATTTCTAGGTCTTGATATACTATCAATCGTTTACACAGACTTAAGAATAATCGGTATTAAACTATTTTTGTCTTTCTACTCCACACTACGTCCTGACATGTTTTCGGTAAATTTGCAGATGGCCATACTTTGTTTAAGCTTTAAAATTGCATGTTTTTTTATAAGTTTGATATGCTGAACGCGGTTATGAAGATTTTATTCATCGCAAATAAATGCTTTTCAGGATATGTACGCATTTTAATGTTGCACTATTTCCTGATGTTTGCCCCAGTTGTGTATACCAGTGCTAATGTGTTTTTGTCTGCACCACTTAATCTTAACCCAAGGTAGCTATCCTCTACCCAGCACATGTATGCAAACAATATCAAAGCAAAGAACACTACTTTCTGATTGTAAAAATGAGGATATAGATCCCAAAGAGAGGTGTCTTCAATTGTCATAATTAACCCCATTTAATTGTTATGTACTTTACTAATTACATAATCGTGACTAATTTGACCACCAAAAATGCATTAATCTAAGAAAAAAAAACACATAAAAAGAAGGAATTCTACGCGAGTTGGTCCAATATCTGTAAACCATGTTCTCTCTGTTGTTTTGTTATATGCAGCAAACAAATATTCTCTCCATTGCTACAATTTTTTTTCAGAAAGATTAGCTTGCAATGTTGAGATTTTAAATATTTTTCTTTGTTTTGTTTTTATTTTTTTTTAATGGAATTTGATCTAAAGATCTTGGTTATTTGGTTTAGCCTATGCCATGGTTCATTTTGTCGTTAAAAGCGAGTGCACTAAAAGTAAAAGAAAAACATCCTGGAAAGAATAAATAGATTTAGAAGACTCATATGAGGTTCTTGGTTTGGACGCACCGATTGGTATGTCCTCTTCATCAACATAAGGCGATGGTTTAGGTCTTTTTTCTGCTCTCCGCTTTGCCACAACGTTTGCATCTACACCAGAGGCCGCCATGTTTAGTTTGGGTTAAGGAGTAACAGTTAAAGGTAATTCTCTTTAAATCTTATTTCATAAAATTGATGTTTTGTTAGCGTACAGATATCTTTTTTAATAGAAAAAAAAGAATGAAATAGTTTTTAATAGCTTAGTATTATACAAATTCATTATTTAGTTGTTAAAATAATTTAATGTACAATTAATTACTCCCTTCAAGGGTAATAACTTCAATTTACAGCATGACATAATTTACTTCATCGCTGAAACGGCAACAAAGATACCGACGGAGATAGAAAACAAAAAAACTGAGAATCCAAATAAGAATTAAATCTAGACCGCTTACAACCGTAGTTCGCCGCTATAGATTTAGATTGAGCAAGAATCTGGATTGGATGGCAGTTATTCGGCTACGAGAAGCAGAAATGGTTTATGATTTTTAATTAATAAATCTTGTACTCAGACTTTTTAACCATGCTGGATGTGAAATGACCACTGTTATAGATCTAGACTCGGTACCCTAGACTCTAGTTCTTGTTTAAAATGTAAAACCTTAAAATTAGATTTAGTTTCAAAGCGTTGTAACTTTAACAAGTTAAAATTCTAAGAATCCCAATGTCTGTTGCTGTTTCATCTCGTGTTTGTGATACTCCAGGATGTGGAGAAGCAGCTAAACTTCAATGTCCAACATGTTTGAAACTGGGCATTCCTGGTTCTTTCTTCTGTTCACAGGTTTGTTTATTCTTTTCAAATTTAAATCTTACCTAAAATGGTTCAGAAATGTAGGACAAGATACAATTTTACGAAGTTAAAAAAAATGATGAGAATTTGAAGATTTGGAAGAAATATTCGAAAACTCCAGCTGTCATTAACTTTTGCTAATGTCTGAACTCAAGGGCAAAAAAGAGGTGGCAGATATATTATATCAGCACGGTTAGAAAATTTCACAGTGTATGATGCCATTATGACCACCTTCTGGTGTCAAGCACCATTTTAATTTTTTCTTTAATTTAAGGATTCATGTCTCTAAGTCTAGCATGCAGCTTGTGTTAAAGCATTTTTCATCACTGCAGTCACAGCAATGCTTACCTGATCTTTTTGCCAGGGTTATTATCAACATATAAGTGGATTATGGTCCAGAGTAGTGATTATTCAAAGGCAAGGGAAATAAAAGTTTTTTGGGATTTTTTTTATTTAAGTAAAAACCAGTTTAATTAAAATGAATATATTTACTAATGCTATGAACAAAAGTAGTTCTTAAAAAAGTTTTAAAACAACCGCAAAGAGCTGTGGTCAAAATCAGATGGGAAAGAGAAAAGAGACATGGTCATCAATGAGATATGGCTGAATGACGATTCTAGTAGGGTCCAGAAAGTATTTCAGTAACCGCAACAGGGACAATAGACTAAGTGGGATAATGCACTGCAGAAGTCTCTGACATGGAATGACATCCGGCACATGGTGTCACTGTGGATCGGCTATATCATCAGATCAATGTACGATCTACAACGCAATTGGTTTGGTGGGGAAAGAAGTAGGATCCCCACCTGTCTGCATGTCTTGAGCTCTTGCAAAATCACCCTCTCATTGGGACGATACACATGGAGGCATAATAGAGTCCCTCAGGATCTTACCGCAATCATAAACATGGCTAAAGCAGAGACTACCCTCCATGAATCCAGTACATTGATATTCATAATGGAGAAAGGTGCTAAGACATTGCACTGAAAGTCGGTAAAGACAACGAACCAGAGAAAATACCTACTAGGCGGATGTGACAACTAGGGTGTTTCAGCAGACCTTCCAAAATGGGACAGTCACCCTACTATAATCAAAGAAAAAAAAACTAAAGCCTGATATTATGATCCATTCAACTTCCTCACAACAACAGATCATGGTGGAGCTAACAATTCCATTAGAAAACAGAATCAAGAGGCCCACATCTTCAAAAGAAAGAAATACCTGAGCCTGACATAACAGCTAGATGATGCCGGCTACAAAGCTGTGGTGATGCCCGTTGAGGTTGGTGCCAGAGTATTCAAAGGGTCATCGGTCTTCTGCCTTCTGATTAAACTCTCAATATATGGCAACATAAGAACAAAAGCTCAAGCTACTGGCTTAACAAACTGAAAACAGTTACCACTGGATCTGGAACAGGAGAAATGAGGCGTTACTTCATAAAGATTAAAAATGCTCTGCCATCGTCAGCTCAGTTCGCGAAGTGCAAAAAAAAAAAAGATAACAGGGAGACACCTGGGTGTGGCCTGCTCCCTTAGAGTATGGGAGATTAAAGGCTGAAACACTCACAACGAGGGGGTTTCTTCTCTGAAGACTTATCTAGCTCCATAATGAGTTCTACCTACTATTCAACTTTGTTGTTCTAAATTGTATTTAGTGTCAGCATGCTTTGGGCTTGATTTTCAATTTTGAGATATATTTTAAGATTTTACCCTCAGTATAACTTAAATATAAAACTGATTTTTAATCTACTTTTTTTTTAAAGAAATATTTATCTATTTTTATTCCATACAAATTGCCATATATGATTTAACTAAACTATGATAATTAACTACTTGTACCTAAATTCATTTGACTTTTTAATAAAGCACAATGAGTCATGCATGGGAACTGCACTATATTTATGACTTGAAATAATCTTCATCATTATGATGGTATAACTATTAGGGATGGAAGTATCAGCAAAGGGAATAGATGATATATAATTATAAATCTTGGATCACCAGATAAAAAACAGGTTATGTCAACGTTTTCAAGAATTGAGGAAGTTGGCACAGTTATGGACTACCAATGAGGACTTGAGTTTTATCCTTAAATGGGTTGGGCTATTAGATCCAGTTTAACAAGACCTCTCCTTGGCTTGAGAGAAAGCTGTGTAGTCTTCGAATATTTTTTTTTTTAATTTTGGTGGCAAGGGGGGTGGGGCTGAGGAGTAGATGATGTAAAACTCACTAAAATACAGTTTAAGTAAACAAAATTGAGGTCAACAATATGAATGAAAACAAAATTGAATTGATCCACTTTAATAGAATTAAAATTTGAAATAAAATGCAGGTAAGCCTAAGCTTTTTAAGTTTAATCAAATAAAAATTTTGATGAATGAAGAGTACTTTTATCTGCAGTAATTACCTTCTAAATTTACTATGATGGCCTGTTTGAGCTTTTTGTTAGAAATCAGGTATTTAGAAAAAAGATAAGTATTGATAAAGCTAGTTTCTGCTCTCGGATTATAAACTGTCCTCTGTAAATGTCATAGAAATAACTCTTTTTTTTTGTGGTTGGTTACATGTTTATATTTCCCTGTGCGTTTATATTTTAGGGAATTAAATTGATCTCCAAAGCTGTACATACTTTAAGATACTGTGACAGTATAGTATAAGTTTCTCATTTTTTAATTCTTTAAAAATCAACTCTTTTTGAGAAATTTATTGAAGAGAGGGGGGATATCTAGACCTAGCGGATACGATACAACCTATTCACAGACTGGCCGCTGCATTACGTTGACATTGTGTCCTAAGTGTTTTGCATGATGCTCACATTTAGGCAGGCAGCCCAAACCATGATCATACCCTGTCCTCTTTCTTTAAGTCTCCAACTGACTATTCTACTTCAGTCATATCAAAGCTATCCATATCCATTAGGACTGTCTATCTACCGAAAATGATTATAGGCCTTTTATTTTTCAAATTGGCCATATAAATAGACCCTTTAGGTGTCAATATAGATTTTTCTCTTTTATGTACAGTATGCAGTTTTTTGGGGTTTTTTTAATTTGGACTCTTTAAAGTTCTCCATCAATTGATTAAAATGAGGTTACCTGATTTATGCTAGGACTATGGCATCGTCTATCACAACGTAAAAGGAAAAAATGTTAAGGTTGCCTGATGATAAAAAAAAATATAAATCATAAACTATTTTAGTGTGAGTTTAGATGGTGACTAATTTACTATAAACTTATTTTGGAAAGGAGTTAGTCGTTTAGTAAATAAGTTATTCTTGAGCATAATTACATCACGACCTGAACTACAGTTGAGTCCAAGTAAATCGAATCCTGATAGTTCGAATTCTTGGATATTTCGAAGTTTTAATTTGACCGAATATTTCTCTCTTTAAGCTTTATTAAAAAATATCGGTTAGTTCGAATTTTAAAATAAGGATGCGGTTATTTTGAAGCTATCTTGACATAATTTTTCAATCCTGAAAGCACTTTTCCTGGATTGTAAAACAAAGAACCGGTAGTGCTATGCTCTGTGCCGTGTGCAATTCTGGTGTGTGTGTGTGTTCTGCCCACTTATGTTTCAGGCAAGAGTCTGCAATAAGGCTAAGGGAAGGAAAGGGGTTAGGCCCAGGGACCAGGTGGCCTATAGTAGTCGCCCTCTCCCTGCACATATTAATACGTCATTCCTGATCTGTCATCCACATTTTTTTTACTCTCTTTCTCTATATACCCTGATAATTCAAAGTCCTTTTTTATCCCAATGACTTTGAAATAACCTGACTCTGCTATACTTGATTCAACCAGCTTCATTTTTATTTCAGGATTGTTTCAAAAGTTCATGGGGAGAGCACAAGAAACTTCATAAATTGGCAAGTAAGTGTTTTGAATTTTCAGATGACGAATCATTCATTACATGTCAGGACATCATCCTTAAGTCAGACACTGATATACAATTTACTTCAGCTCCATTCTTTTTCTGTATAAATTTTCAGCTTATTTATTTTTATATGCTTTATTTTGTGAATGTTCCTTGCCTAAAAATCTAAAAAGAACTGTTTTGAATTGAATTTTCTAGGAATTGAATATGTAGTGTGTCAGTTGTAATAATATTGATGGACCCAAAATAAAAGACTTAAAGAAATGACTTATTGATAAATTCAGTTTCTAGAAAAGAAAATAATTTAATGTGTCTTTTTTAGAGTCAGGTTTATCTGGTGGAGACAAAAAAGGGCAGTATAATCCGTGGCCAGGTTTTCGCTTCACTGGTGCCTTGAGACCAGCACCTTTGGTAGGTTTGCATTTATTTTTTAAATCAAAACTTTACCAGCAGTAGATATTACATACATACTCTTTGTGCAAATTCATATAAGAAACTGGTGGAGTGTAAAAGTCTTTCTAACATCTTCTGCTTTTCCTTTCTGGCTCTCTTACCAACCTTCTCTGGATTTTTGACCATACAATACCTTTTTATCTATCCTACAGTTTAGATGTGAATGAGATTTACTTGAACCTAGAAAAGAAATTTAATTTGGCAAATATTGACGGGAAAAAAAGATGATATATATTATATTTTACCAGCATATACAAGTTGCTGAAGAAACTGCAAAATTCACAGGGTTAAAAAAAAATTAAAAGTTGTTTATTTGATTATTTCTAAACTCAAATTCAGAAAGTTGCGCATATTTCATCACAAAATTTGATTTTTTTTGCCTAAGTAAGAAATCATCAGTAATCTAGGATCTAGAGTTTTAGGCTTATGAAAGACAAGAATAATAAAATAGAAAATACTGTCGAAAGCCAGAGAAAAAAAAATCAGGAGTAAGGCATTTCAGTCTGGCAAGGTACCTCATAGAGGTCAAAATAAGAGAGTTATGTTTTTTTTTAATTAAATAATGAACAGAGATAGGATTAAGGATAGAAGTAATACAAATCTTTTGATCTAAAGGTGCACTCCAAAAAAATTATAACATTGCTTCATTCTTACTTAGTATTGAAGTGAAGGAGAAAGAGGAGAAGTGAAGAAGATGAGAGGGTGACGCTCAAGTGAAGATACATTTGCTTAAGATTGGATTATTTCTCATACAGTACAGGTACTCTAGCGGAACAGCAAAGGTCTTATATGTATAAATGATGCTATGCTCTCTTACAGTGAATCCGCTTATATCGACATGCTCTCGGAAGAAAGCAAAATTATATATATATATATATATATATATATATATATATTAAAATGTCATTAAATAAAAACAGGGAGATAAAGAGGAAAATACCAACAACAAAGCCAAATAGGGAATACTAAGTTTTCCTTTGAAATGTTTTTTTTTTTTACTTGTAATGTCTCCACTTTTAACTTTTTTGGTAAGTGCAGCAACTTTCTTGACAATATCTGCTAGCAGTTTGATCTTCATCTTAATGCTAAGGTTATTTCTTCAAGGCCAGAGTGAAGTTTAAAGATTATGCCTAGGGTTTGCTTTGTAGCACTGAGTAATCAAAAGCATGTTTGTTTCAATTTTGTTTCGTGAAACAATGAAGAAAGTTTATGATTTCTGTTTGCATACAATCAAGGCAAGGTTAGTAATTTTAGCCCCAAACCGGTGCTCTTAGCTTAGCCACAAACAATGAGTAGCATTCCACATTGCGACTCACAGTATCAATTGGCACTCAGGCCTGGATTGGCCTCGTCCATATAGGAAAGTCAGACGAGTGTCATGGTGCCAATCAGCAAACACTCGTGTCAAGGCACATGGTGACTGGAGAAAAAAAGGGGACTGGGTAAATAAACCTTTGCAAATTGTTAAGCGTTAGCAGAGTGGAACCTATCCTCTCTAGTGTTAGTCATTTAACCTTTCCTTCCCTCTCACTGGTACTGTTACAAGATCGCAATGCATGTAATAGCGCAAATGAGATGGCGAGAGAGAAAGGTGTGCTGTTGTGGAGGTGCACGGCAGTGGTGCTATGCCTAAACAGTGTACGCTGATTGGCATTACAATGCTGGTCTGACTGCAATGTGGGCAAGGCCAAATCTAGATCTACACCTGATTGAAAGCTAATGTGGATTATTGCTTTGAACTGAGACAGTGTTGATGGAATGATTGGTAGACCTAGTGGGATGGGAGAAATCAGACACTGTGAAGGCCAAGAACCTATGGAAAGTGACTAAGGAGATGTTAAACCTTCTATGGTCAAAGTTGACTTTGCATAGCACAAAATGGTTGGGGGGCGAGAATAAAAATTGCAGGATTTTTTCCTTCCGGTTTCCTTTTTTGGGGGCTTGGCTAAAACTTGTCGCTAGCGTCTCAATGACATAGAGGTAAGAATTCATTCATTGGCAAAATATCGATAAATTGGCTGTCGATATAAGTGGGTTATACTGTAGTTTGTATAACATGTAATTAAATTGGAAGCACATTTTATTTATTTAAGAAATTTATTTTAATTTGAATGTAGTGTATAATTTTTATCTTGATTTTTACTCTTCACTAGTAGTTTTAGAAAAGGCATTGTTAAGTGAAAGTAAAAGCAATTACTTTGTGTCTTGGAAACACATGCAATAGCGGTTATAAGGTGTGAACATTTTCATTTTGAAAGAATTTCTGTGTTGGTGTTTCAAAAGTTAGAGAAACTTTTTTTTAGACAATATGCCAGTTTTATGATGTCTGAGATAAGAAATGAAGTATATCATATTTTTTTTTGTTTCTCAAAATTTTGACAGAGCTCAACAAGAGTTGTGCCAGATCATATAGCAAGACCTGATTATGCGAACCATCCAACAGGTAAATTTTTAGTTATGCATCATGGTTATTTAAAGAAGAAAACATCTTTGCAAATCTTTTTAATTAGCCTACATTTAAAGCTCTATGGTTTTGGTGTAAATGAGATACCACTGCTTGGGTTTTTTGTGACTTTAGTCTTTTTAACAAATAACATTCATTTTTCTTAGATGAATGAAAGAGAGCATTTTTTTAGTCATTGAAATAAAGAAGTTGCCTCTCTGAAATCTACATGGACTTTAGTTGACAATTTTAAGCACACTGCGTTTTGCTTTTTATGGATGAGCCCTCAGCATCCTTGAATTATTGAGTGTTTTCAATCACTTAAACAAAAAGATACATATAAGTCAGAATGGTATGTCTAGTCCTGGTCTAATGGTAGTCACTTAGCTTTCAGATCAGAAGGTCCAAGTTTCACATCTTGGTCTGGGCATGCGTGATGTCGATATCATGGGGAAAGCTCTTAACACACATTTCTTCCCCTCCCACCACCCCCCCCCCTCCCAAATGTGTTCATTAAGTGCTCAGTCATAGGCAGTGAAAGATCTTGTCAGTGTGTTAGAGTGATGCATTATTCCTAATAGGTGCTTCTCAAGAAGGTAGAAAGGTACTTTGGTGGATAATTGTCTGTCAGGGAATCTTTGTTAAGAACTGAGCACTACATTAAGATTTTATTCATCCCTCTTGGGGAAATTCAAAACTGACATGCCCAGTGACATAAAAAGACATAAATACATACAATAAAAATTCAGGTGTACATGTAAATATAAATAAATAAATACATTTATATCTGTATAAAAGCTAGGTGTGTTCATGTTTCTATGCAGAGCAATTATATGGAGTAAGGTTACATATCTAAAATTGTTTACCTTGTAAAGATTATAATGAATTAATAAATAGAGTGTATAATAATAGTAATATTATTTTAAAAATGACATCTTAAAGTTTGAAGACCATAAAAATAATGAATGAAGATAGGATAGGATAAAAATAGTGAAATTCTTTTCCACACCTGTCAGCAGATTAAATAAAATTGCATGTTAAAAAATCATACACAATTATTGTAGACTCGAGTCTCACTTCATAATGCAACTAGCTAGGAGCCATCACTAGGGAAAAACCTATTATGGCTGTGCGTGGAGCTTGAATTATATAGCCTAATATTGTGTAGGTCAAATGTGTTAAAATGTCTGTTACGTTTTGTAGAGATGGGCAACAAATGTTTACTTCTAGATGATTAAATGAAGAAAGAGTTCAAGGGATGGTCTGTGTGCTCATTTATTTTTTTTATCGTCCGCAGTGAGGACTCTGGGGAAATATTGAATGTAAATTTACTGCCTCTATTTATCGTCCTTCCAATGGCTTTTTTGTCTTTTACACCACAATTCTCACCCCAGGCTGTAATACAAAAAGACGATACACTCTGAACAATTGACATATAAAAAAGAGTAATAAGTTTTTTGTCAACATGTCATTTTGTGAGTTTTCATAGAAAATACATTTTATTGTTAATTTTTGCTTTTGTGATTTTTAAAAGGTCAGACCACTGCAACCTGTCGTCAATAGTTACTCGTAAATATTTATAATCTGACACCTGTTATACTTCTTCACCTTTGATGTATAAGGGCATTTTATCTTTTTTGTTTTTCCTAAAGTCAATGTGTAATTCGTTTGTCTTATCTACATTCAGAAATAAAGGGTTGTCGTTGCACTGTGACACAAACTTGTCAACCTCTTGTCTATATAATAATTCATTATCTCTCAAAATCAAACCTTGTAAAATTGTGTTGTGCTCAAATTTTATGATTTTAAAATTCAATTTTCATTTAGCGCCTTTCACCAGCCATGTCGTCTGATCTTGCAGCATTGGCTATTCTCTCTACCTTTGCTGTGAGAGCAGACCACTTTTGTCGGTTCTGTGCAATGGGAATAACTTGTCTCAATCTAATTTTGGCTTTAGCCTGAAGTTTTCATTTTGGAGTCTTTACAGAGTGTTGTGGGTGGTCTGTCGGTCCCTATGTTTTCACTGCCCAAAAAAGTAGAAGTTCATAGCAACATTGGCTGAAATAGATGGATGCCCTTGATAGAAAAACATTTTATAAAATTTCTTATTTTTGATTTTTGTAAATGAGCAGGCATTTCATTCCACAGGTGTGTCTGAGAGTGAAAGGGAGATGCGGAAAAGCACAGGGATCAGAATTCTCAACGATGAAGAGCAAGAGGGTATGAAAGTAATATGCAAGGTAAGGAGAGACATTTGTTTGCTTCAACAGTATTTTGTGTTTAAAACATTGTCATTTTTAATATCAAGGCTTCAGGTTTGTTAAATTATTCAGTAGACTGGTCTTTTTTTTTTAGTATACGACTATAATAAAAAAATGTCAAAGCTTTATTTTTTTTTCTTCTTTAATTTTTTTTCATAATCAAACACTGTTCTTTGAATGGTTTTATTACACATTTTTTTTCATGTTCAAACTAAAAAAAAAATGTATTATTGTATGTCAACAGTATGGATAGAATAGTCACATCCTTAGTGGCTCTAGAGCATATGAAGTGCTGTAGCAATCATACAAGTAGAAATATTTCATCCCTTACATATTTTTTAAGTAACCTGATAGCATGTGCCCATTGATATTGGAGGTGATGTTTAATAGTTTATTTTTTTTTCACAGCTAACGAGAGAGATTCTCGATGTTGCTGCAGAAGCCTCAGCAGTGGGTGTAACAACAGATGAGATTGATCGCCTTGTTCATGAGGTTATCATTAGTGTTCTGTGTTTAATGCCAATAATCTTTCATTTTTGTTTTATTCAAACACATTATTTTTAATGTAAATGCATTGATAGCCCTATGTTTTTAGTGCTCATTCATTCAGTCCATGAACATAATTATTTTTGTGGTATGATTAGGTTATTGGTTTTTCTGTTTGCCTTACTTTTAATTTTTTGTTCCCAGGCAAGCATTGACAGAGAATGTTACCCATCACCGCTCAACTATTTTGAATTTCCAAAGTCATGCTGCACGTAAGTTTTCACATTGTTTATGAACTGTATTTTTTTTTAATTTGCGCACAATTTTTAACCTTCTTCTCACAAGATTTTTTCCTCTTTCAGCCAATTTAATTTATTTGTAAATTTTTTTCCCACAGATCCATAAATGAAGTCATTTGTCATGGCATACCTGATATGAGGCCTTTACAAGATGGTGATATTATGAATGGTCAGTAAATTTGTATCTGAAGCACAAGTAGGGGAAATGGGATTTGTTTAAATTTTGCTATGCTGACTATATTGAATATATATTGTCACATATAAACTACTCAAAATTAGCAGCAACCCTTCAAGCAGGACCTGCCACTTATGATTATTACACTATTGATATGTACTTAATAACAACCCATACTATACTGCACAAGTCAAGGAAACCAGAGAGGAAAAAAAGACTATTGGTTATATACTTTTTAAGTGTAGAGGAATTTTATATTTACCGAGGGTGCCCATAATTTGTCTAGCCAAATAGGGCCCAAGCACCCTGAAGACTTAAATTTATGAGAGCCATCTTGGTCAGCAACACTTATTTATACCACAGTATAAATCAAGTGCAAGTTACAAACTCGGTTGTTTAGCTTTTATTTAAGTTTTCATTCTTTTTTTCCCCATTAAAATGGGGAAAAAAGGGGTTATTCCCTATATTACTTTTGAACATCTCCCTCTACATATCCCTCTCTCTCTCTCTCTCTCTCTCTCTCTCTCTCTCTCTCTCTCTCTCTCTCTCTCTCTCTCTCTCTCTCTCTCTCTCTCTCTCTCTCTCACACACACACACACACACACGTTCTCTCTCTCTCTCTCTTTGGCTCTTTCTTCTCTCTTGTCCTCCACTTTCAAGCACTATAGAATATTAGTATTTTTGTAGTCACAGCTAGCTTGACTAGAGACTCTTCTGTCCTTGGTCTTCTTATCATTGAAATCATAACAACTTTTGCAAAATTGATCTAAGTGTACACATATTTAGACCTAGTCTAGATGAATGCTGTCTTTGAGTGACAACAACAGCCCTAGATCGACCATTGTCACCCTTCATTCTAAATATGGATTATCAGTTAATGTCATCTAGACAGAAGATATCAATGTTACTGTTGGTGTTAGTATCACCTGATATTTGACAGTTGATAAATTTCATATAGCACAACTAATCACACCCCTCAATCAAGATGATCCATTAACTTTTAAGAACAAATGAATTTAGAACATCGCAACTGGGACATAAAGATACATGGAAGATAACAAATTAAATGGATTGAAGTGAAAACAGAATATTTTTTTTAGTTCAATTTATTTTTATTGCCTGAGTTTTTTATTTGTATGGTTAATTGTTTGTTGTATTTTTTTTCTTATTTACTTCTTTCAGGTATATTTGCTTGCACTACTTTGTTGTTTCTTGTGTTAATAGTAAATGGTAGTGTAATTTGACTAATGCTTGGATTCAGGGGATATAATTCCAAATTTTCCAAAGACTTCAGTAAAGTTTGAAAGTGTTATGATTTCTCTTACAATTAGTTACATCACATTTTTGACATCATGTTTGTGATGTTCCTCTGTAAGTGTCATGTGTATCCGTTGTCAAAGTGAAGGATCAGCTAAAGAATTTTTAAGAAAGTCATCTCAGAATATTCTGTTTTTAGTTGTAACCATAGTATAATTTTGTATACAATTTATTTGCCATCATGATGTTCTAGATTAGGCTCCACTGAAGCACTTAATACTTCACAAGTTTGCAAGTTTTGTAGGGTATTGAAAAGATCCTTCTTTAACAGAGAGGATTTAAAGAAAGGAAAATAATTTAAATTCTAAGGATGTATTAATTAAGATGTAAGCTATCTAAAAGTTTGACATATTTATAATTGATGCTTTGTTTCATTTGAAGATTATTTGACTAGCTTTTTTGTGTCTTTTATTTCTTCAGTTGATATATCAGCATATCATAGAGGATATCATGGAGATGCCAACGAAACTTGCTTTGTTGGAAATGTTAGTGACAGTGCAAAAAAACTTGTGAAGACAACACACGAATGTCTAATGATGGCTATTGATCAGGGTAAAAACACTTTATAGCAACATTTCAATATTTGTCTATTTTTCTTTTATTTGACTCAAGAGCCTGCAGTTAATTTTCTTCAGTGACATCCATTATACATAATAAAAACTGCAAGAACTAAGATTTTCATGATTTTTCATTTTAAAATCTGTTTATTTCACAGACAATGTGAATATCAGTGTTCACATATAAGATTTTAAGTGCCCTATATGTTTTTGTGGAGAGTCTATATATATATATATATATATATTATTGTTTTCTATTCTTGTCGAAGTAAAACCTGGTGTGCGGTACAGAGAGATGGGTAACGTGATTCAAAAGCATGCTCAAGCTAATGGCTACTCAGTGGTGCGGACCTATTGTGGACATGGAATTCATGAGTACGTCATCAGTTTTATCTTATTTTTTTCTTCTTTTTATTATTGTATTATTATTATCTGATTTTTTTTTATGCACTTAAATATGAATTATTTTTATCTTAATTCTTATGGAGTTTTATTATTCTGTCATACTTTTTAAATCTGTTACACTCACAGCTAAAAACCAGATATGCTTATCATTTGATAATTTGAAAAAAAATATAGAACCTCTGCCTAAGGCTCTGATCCTTCCACACATCAAACAGATCAGACTATCAGAATGTAATCAGATGACACGATTTTTCTCATTAAGGAGAGTAATTATAGGAAATGTCAGAAAATCTTATAAGATGTCATAGCATTGGTCAAATATTCACATAACTTTGATGTTTCTTTTAAAAAAGCCGGTCATAGTTTTATACAAAATTCCCGTAATTTCATTGGCAGATTTGCTAAAAAATAACTTAGGTTCCCTGCATAACATTAACAGGAAGTGTGTCAAAGGCTACATGTTCTTTATCATTGCCATTGGTTGGGTTACACACCAGACAAAGACTGATTAACCAAGAGGTTCATTGAGTATAGGCTTAATTTTGATTTAAAAACTGATTAGACGAAGCAGAACTTCAATGTGCCTTATTATCTGTTGAAAGCTGCAGAACGGTTCAATTAACTGCACTTATTGAGCAATCTATGAAACTTATTCCTCACTTATAAAATTGATACGACTAATTTGTTTACTGAAGGATTAAGATTTGGAGAGTCTTTTGATGTTTCACACCCAGAAAATATTTTAAAACTTGAGATATTTAGGGGAGTCAAGGGGAAAAACAGAGTTTGGCTCATTGTGAGGTAATGAGATTCCATCATAGTTCAAACATCAGAATCTGCAATGGTGAGATGAAGAAGGGGCCCAAAAAGATATAGGATTATTCAGCAACAAAGGTGACAGAGTTCGGTGCTCTTGGATATCCTAAGGGTGCTGGTGTGACCCATAAATGCCAAATTTGAGGAATCTTTATTTCCACCAGACAAAATGGATATCAATTAAAAAGTTATAAGCATGAGAGTAACAAACCTACAGTTTACAAAGTTTACATGTGTCCTTTTAAAAAGTTTTGGACAATGATTTAGCCTTAGGGAACACAAAGGAAAAGCATACATTTTTGTAATGAAAGTAAGAGTGCAGAAAATCAAATTGAAGGCTGGTCATACCTGTTTTTCAATGTATATAATTATATGGTTACATTTTATTCTATTTTTGTTGCAAAAATATAATGAAAAATGAAATGCTCATTGCTTGACCTCATTTTTAACAGTGTTACAATATTATTTGATCTTGCATCTTCAGCAAACAAGACAAAGCCTAAATTGTTCTATTTCAAAGTTTAAAAAATTGGAACTGATAATGAAATACATCTGCCAAAGCTATAGTTATATTTTTCCTTCGCAGACTTTTCCATACAGCACCAAGTGTTCCTCATTATGGAAGTAAGTAAATCTATCAGCCTTGAATATTTGATATTTTCTCAAAACAATACATATTTTTTTTTCTCCTGCAATCTTTGATAAAACTGCTTTAGTATTCACAATTCTGAATTGTAGCTCAATGTAATATTTGACCTTTGACTGCGAAATTTTTTTTTCAAAATGAATCTGTTATTCAGAGCTCCTGATAAGCATTCCTTTTATCTGAGCTTTATTTTAAACCGAGGTATTCATTGACCTCAATCATTTTCTAAACTGTTGTTACTTTCTTTCAGAAAACAAAGCAATTGGTATTATGAAACCAGGTCATGTCTTCACGATAGAACCAATGATCAATGAGGGTGAGTATAGATGTCTAAAAATAAGCTATACCGAAGGGTTTTCATGAATGTAAATATGATCCCTATACTTTGGGGCTCTTTAAATTTGGCTAGTTGATATTTTTTAAGCATAATTGCAGCTGGCAAGCAGTTCAATTAAGATCACTACACAGTGTATTTTTGAAAGGCTGTCTCAATCCACTTGTTTAAATTGTCCTCATGATATAGGCTTTGCTATCTCTGTGCTCATCTGTGAAAATTATTTTTTTTAATAAGAAGTCACAGATTATGCCTATTTTTTTTTTTTTATGGTTTTGGTAAATCAAGCTCTGCAGATGACAAAACCTTTAGCAGCCTCATTAGACACCTTAATGGCTCTCAGTAACTTGTTGTATTTTGGAGCTTATTTTAGGTTAAAAGTGTTAATGAAATAAATCCGTTTTGGGACAAAAAGAAACTTCTAAAATTAGGCAAACAATAATCATGGGTAGTTTTTTAAAAGATTGTCAGCTATGTTGGAAGCGTGTTGGAAATTTAAAGTTAGATCTGCATATGTGATAGAAGGAAAATTTTATAAGTCATAGTCTGTCAAATTTCATATATTAAAGTAATATTTTCTTTGTGTGTATAAAGGCAGATTGTTCAACAGTTAAGTGTTACAAATTTATATATTTGTTTGACAAAATGGTGGAAGTAAAAAAACAACCTAATAGGGAATTGGTAGGGAAGAAAGAGATGACTTTGATGGATTCTTCATTTTGAGAGATCTGTGTTCGACCTCATCAGTATATCAAATTCTAGCTAGAGGTACAATAAAAATGATGGATGAATGTAATTAAGAAGTGAATTTGGTTAACATTATGCTTTGAGTTCATTTTGAGTCTGTGTTATGATTTGTCAAATCATATATTTTTAGGGGGGGGAGGGCAGAAAAGTTAGTGTTTGATTTTGAATATAACAACTAAAAAAATCCTAATTATTCAAAACTCAAAATATCAAGATATAAAGAAAAAGAAGAAGAGTGGAGCCCTAAAACAATCATGCATTTTTTTTTCTCAATAAAAGTAGCATTTGTTGCATAATAAAAATGAAGCCTATATTTGAGTTGGATCAACAATTAGATCTAGTCGTAGCCAGGATTGATTGGTTCAGTTGGTTCACAATACCCTTATCTAGCAGTCTAGAAATGTTTCATATCTTAGTCCTAGAGGTAATATATTGATTTTGAATTAATCAGCATTTCAACTTGTTCAGATTTGAAATATTTTTGACTCAATTTACACTCAACTGTACTGTAGACTCATTGAGAGGCTATTAACAGTTTAGGAAGTTTTGCGTCGCTTACTTGATTTGTAATTTCAGTGAATCGAGAGCAAACTTTTTCTTACCTTGAAGATATACATTTTATGACAGTCAGACAAAAAGGTATAGATGAAATTATAGCTTTTCATAAGTCTGTTTTATCTATTTTTTTTGTTCCAGGTACGTGGAGAGATGAATTGTGGCCAGACAACTGGACCGCTGTCACCCAGGATGGGAAATTATCTGCTCAGTTTGAGCACACACTCCTTGTAACGGAGACAGGCTGCGAAATTCTGACCCGTCGACGTGAGAAAGACGGTCAGCCCCATTTTATGGATCAAATGTCATGATGCAAAAGTGTTATCATCTAAATAATAATTATGTTACACAGGTGTTTTTGTACTTTGCTGCTTGATATTTAGATTGATTTGTGAGATTAGCAATGGATTATAGCCTCTTTATAAATTATGCTACAGTTTACAGAACATATTTACAAAATTTCTCAGGATGTAAAGTCAATTTGTTTGAATTTGAGGCTGCTTTAACTTTTAAGTTAATCTACAATGAATTTTTTTCTTTTCGTGTAGCTACTTTTTGAATAGGACAAATATTTCTTCATCATAATTCAATATTGTCTGACCTGGAAGAATGCTGTGATTAAAATAAAAATTCTCAGACTCCCTTGAGGCCTCTCTCTATCTCTTGGTTTGTTTTTTTTTGTTACTGTCTTTAATATTATAAATTGATCTTTGGTAAATGAACCCTGAATATTAAATTGTAGAGCAGTATATTAATAAACTGCTTTTGAATATTTGCATGATAAACTTAAATGCTGCAGATTAAAATGTGGATTTTATTTTTACATTCAGTTATGGTTTACATTTTTTTGCCCCTATTATTTTTTATTTTAAATTTTTATTTAGTTTTAGTACTTTTGCAATTACATTGAGCAATTGATATCCGTTTCTTCTTAAGTTTTTCCTCTCTAGGGTAGTCTAGTTTAAAGAGACAAATGTTCGGCGTTCAAGGTTAGCACTTGAAAATTTTTTAAAAAGTCAGGTTATGCTAGTTGACATCAGCACTGAGGCTTGACTTGCTATTACCTAGATTTTAGGTCTTCCAAGATCACTCTCCTGGTAGATATGATTGGAGGTACACATATTGGTTACCGAGCATACCTAATTTGGCTAGGCCTGGATCTAAAATCATCTAAGACCCTGAGAAAATACCTCTTGGGAGAGGGTGATTCAACTTGGCTAAACCTAGATTAGAGATCTTAGACCACTCAAGAAATATGTGCAAAGGAAAAGGTAATTTGAGATGCACTTGTTTGTTTGAGGCACTATTAATAGATGGGTAAGAGCTTCAAGATTTATCGTAGCACACGTTAAAGGCATTAACTCATCATTGGAAAACCATTTATTGGTACAGCCCTTGATCTAGGACTTGTATGAAAAAGATTATCTTTTTTTTTCCCTCCAATACTCTTAACATGTGAAGCAGAAAAACTTGACTAAAAATGTTATTCTCATACATCAAAATATTTATGAGGAACAGAAAATTTAGTGTTTGTGAATTATTCTTGAATTCTATTTATTTCTACAAAAAGATTTTCACTCTTTTGTATATTTTATACCAAGGCAAAATACAAGTAATGACTCCTTTAGCGTTTCTCATGTGAAAAAAAAAAAAGAGTAAAGTTAAAACTTTTTTGTTGATATAAATATTATAAGTTAGCTGTCATAATTTGTGAAATGCTTTCAAATTTACACTTTTCATAATGGGTATATTCAGCCTCTTCCCCACAAAAAATATCTTTCTGTGTCTTGGGATTTTTTTGTGTGGGTTTTTTTTCTTATTTTCAACAGGGAAGACTGAAGAGTTAAAGAAAAAATATCATGTGCCACCAATAAATCATTTTTTTCCATATTTAGGTATCTTAAACCCGGTTGATTAACACCACATGAGGTCAAACTATTTTTTAGAACTAATGTAATAAAGTAGGTGTTATAAGACTGGCATTTAATTGTTTGATAGGCCTCAAACAATAAAAAAGTTTGGATAAATGAAGCTTTGAAAGTAACGTAACATGGTTATATGTAAGCCAGAGATAACATGAAATAGGAATATTCATTTGAAAGCTCACTATTTGTGCAGAGGAAAACCTCTTTATTTAAAGTAGTTTTTTATTAGAGCTGGAAAACGCCCCTGAAACATCAATAGTTATAGTTATACAGTTGTTCTAAAAACACTCCAGGTAAATGCACGCTTTGGTTAAATACACGCTTATCAGTCTGATGGATTTTTTACTATCTAATGAATGTGCTCTAAACACACACTACATTGCCTAAACGCATGCTTTGAAATTAGTTATTACCAGTAAAATGGAAGAGAGAGACACACATAGAGGAATGTCTCTCAAGATCACACCACAAGGACTTTGGAGTTATGTCTCTTTGCAAGCTCTGCAAGCATAATGCGCACCGTACAGTGAAACTGAAAGGACAGGGGCTGCATGATGAATCCCCCTGTGCACAATGGGATGGGCGATAGGCCTTGAGAATTGAAGGTACAGGTAGGCCATATGGAGGGTTAGGTAATGGCACAGGCAAGATATAAATTCACTGCCATAAAGATGTGTGGTCCATTAAAAAAAATATTGCATGCCTGTCAACATAATTTGCTTCCCTTCTCCTCCTTGCACAATTGCAAGCCTCATGCCTGGAGTGTCAGTCTGTGCATGATGTTTATTCTTGCTTAGGATTTCATACCAATCAGCACATGAAATGTATATATAGCTCAACGCTGATTGTCCTTGTCTAACTTCTAGCCACACAGGGGGGGACAGATGGAATAATTGGTCATTTTTCAAACAACCAATCACACTTCATAGACGAGATAGGTCTAGTCTAGTACCGGTACAAACACAATATACAAAAATGTAAATTTTTTCTTAAGAATAACGCAAATTTCTCTTAAGTTCTACTTGTACTGTTGTAGGCCTAGCCCATAGCCCAGGAGAGATGGGATGGGTGGGCAGCGTTAACTTAAATCAACCAATCACAGACAAATGTCTAGCCTACACACAATGCACAGCATCTCTGAACTAGCTTTGGTCAGTTGTCCATCTACAATACTTTATAGCAAGCAAGGCATCAGTTGTACATATGTAACACCACACATGAATTTTACATTTTTGGTCTTTTATGATTCTGTAAAAATAGCAGGTAATTTTGCAGTTTATTTTTTAGTTTCTAGCTTTACGCTGTAAATTACTGATTGCAAAGTTATGAAGATGTAAACTACACCAGTGTATTTTTTGTCCATTGGTTTGCTTTGAGGTAGTAAATTATCACCGTGGACTATGTTTTATAAAAAAAAATGCTTAATGGTCTATAATAAAACCTTCAGTATTAACCTGATGTGATTTCCCAATAAAATCTGATAATTTTGCTCTTTATTTGACGTTTCTAGCTTCACGGAAAGAAAAAATCATTAAATGATTTGTTGATCATCAGAATCATTTTTGGCTCTCTTCTATCAAAGATATTCCTGTTGTGATTGAAACGCATGCTTTATTATTAAATTCATGTGATGTTACAATAATAGCTGAAAACTTTACAGTTTATTTGAAGGTCCTAACTGAGTAATTCCTATTATAGGTAGCAAATTTATGAACAAGTAAAACATTTTTACAATGGCATCTACATTTAATTTACCGAGTCAGGGGCATGGCACTTGACCAGTTGGTAAATTATCTAAAGTGATGAATCAGAGCAACAGGAAATTAAATATTATAAGCCGAAGACAATGGTCTTCATTGGCTTATTTACATTGTGTGATACCATACGCTCATATGTCAAGCCCCTCTGTAAAAGAGCGAGTTGTATCTTCTCAATAAATTTACGTAATAAACATTTTGGAAGAGCAGCCAACGTCAACATGGCACTCTTCATAATTATATTGTGTTCATTTTAGATTTTCAACCAATGTTACAGTCATCTTCAAATTCAATTCTTTGTACATGTTTTCCATCTACTGTCGGTGAGGTCCGAAGTATGGGCCATGTGTTAGGATCCATATCAGCTTCTCGGCATGAGGTAGCCCCTTGGTTTGGGACCCACATCAGCTTGAGAATTTGTTAGCTTTTAATCGATGTCGTAAAAAATCCTAGTGTACTTTATATTATAATTTGTTGTGGATAATTCTATTTAGTATTTTGTTTCAAAATAGTATAAGTGCTAAATAAAGATATAGGACAATGATGCATTTTTTTGGCTGGTGTATCTGCTTACTAAATTTGTCCCTCCCCCTTCCCTCCGAAAAAGTGGGGTACCTGCTATGGATGAACTTGAGGTCTTAGTTTTGGAAATTGGAGTATGTGAAAAGGGGGATAAGTGAGTTTGTTTCTTTGATGCTTGTTGATTCCGTTGCGTTTGTATTACATGTAGATGAAAGACGCTTATGACACTGACTTAATGGGCCATCCTGATTGATTCAATCAAGAGCTTTGTTTTATGGATCATGATTGGTGCAAAATAGCACATAGTTATTGGATTAGTCATTGTTCAAAGCCTGATATATACTGGCAAACAAAAGGAAGTTGTGATTAGCTTTATACATAAAATTTGTCTTGAGTTCTTGACACTATTTTATCTAAGTCCTTTACCCCAACTTTTCTTATACAACACAAATAAAAATAAAAAAAAATAACAAGCACAAAGAGTAAACATCAGTTTCAGAAAATGTATACTTTTATAGGTGTCCATAATTTTTAGAGCATCAAAAAAGCATATCAATTCTTACTCCTAGATATTGTTTGATTTTCACACGACTGGACCCGTTAGTGCACCGAGCACATGCTGTCGAAACTGTTACAGACTTGGCACTCTCACCCTGGCAAATCAGTTGGCGCTTTACCCGAGCCATTTTAACATTTTGCCGATGACTGTTCAGCGACAGGTAGGCTTACGAGGAGGAAAGAACAGGAACTGTAGCATCAATTTTGTTACTGTTACTAGGCCTAGACATGGGTTCATCCAATCTCACACTCACAGGTTATGCAAAGACAACACACCTTGTAAAAGTTGTATTTCTCACGATCGTACTTGATAACTTGCTGGCACATGGTCTAACAGTAACAAACTAACATGAGTTGGAGGAGAGAATGTTCATTTTTATTGGCTAAAAGAAGTGAAAACAGGAACACTTTTTTCCACCACATAAAACATTTGACTAATTTGAAAATCAAACTATGTGCAAGAGCTTATATAAATAATATAAGGTGCGCTGACCCAGCAAAAGAAATCAACTGGAGTGAATATCTACATAAGTGGCGTCCAGTGTAGGGCCTATAATAGTATAATAAACAATAATCACTGCAGGCAGAGACTAGCTGAATGGGGGCATCCTGAAGGCATCGCAAAACCCAGGCCAGGATATATGCCATAATCTTGTGCATTTGAGAGATCCATGTTAAACTATAGTGTGCTGGAGTACAAATGATAAAGAATGTCTTGCATCAAGGTAGGATGGTTCTCCTTTTAAGTACACCAAATTATTATTAATGAATTATCTTTAAATGGAAGCAAATTAACTTCTGTTGGCTTAAGTTTTGTCAATATTTATACATGTATCAGTTCATCCAATTCGTTGGTTTCTTTTGTTTGCTACAAATCTAATTAATCATTTTTATCCCACAGAATTTATCTCATTGAAATTAATATATATACATATATATATATATATATATATATATATATAAATAATATACATGTCAAAACATTACTTAATCTGTTATTTTATGAATGAGAAAAGGAAAGGTTATTAGACTTCAGCAAAAAAAGCAATAAAAAATACAAATGATGGACACCCTTTTTCACAATCATGCTCATTTTATGCATGAATAAGATTCATCAATCAAGGTTAGGGGCTGTTCAAATATGATATCACGCATGGAGGGGGGGTCTACAAAAATGTGAGGAAGTGTGAGGAAAGGAGGTGGGGGTCTCATGGAAAAGTGATATCACACCTTTTAGCCTATTACAGTATTAGAAATAGATCGATATATAACTATGATTTTTTTAAAACAATTCAAACTAACTTTCATTTATCTTCTTTAATACATTCCAGATCTATATTATTTCCTTCCAGATTATCACAAATTTGGTAGCCAACAGAGGCCATAATTCCCCAAATTTGGGGACTTTGGCCCAGAAAGAGCCAAATTGGCATCCCTGCCTGTCAGACAAAGGGGAAGTCACTCTGCCCCCAATTTTTGTTTATGAGAAATTAGTAGTCTTATCAAGAAATGATTAGGCCTAGATAGATCTATAAAAATTTAGATTTCACAATGGATGGTGTCAATAAACTCTATCATGATTTTTTCAAGGCCTTCACTGAGGTACATAGTACAACAAGTGGAACAGAGGTACAAAGAAGGGCGAATGAAAAATGTGCGCAGCTGAAGGTCCAGGTCAAGGTGGGAGACATAGGGCCATACAATGAGGAGATGACCAAACTTAAACATAAAAAAGGCACCATCAAAGCCAAGTCATCTATTACATCATTTTTTGCACAACAGTCAAGCACAAAAAAAGCTAGATCTGGTGATCCTGATCCTAAGCCTACAGACGCCGACACCACCAGCACAAGAAGACCCTTCTCCTGGCCCTAGTCATGGGCAAGAAGAGAAACCTAAGCCTAATGAAAATCCATGTAAATCTCGTCGGACGACAGCCCAGGACAGCCTTATGCGGAGATTAATGAACTGCGGGCATGTATTTTACATCTTTAAGCTACACCAATTATAAGTATATAACGAAGGATGTTACAGATTCATTAAAATCCAAGAAAAAGGATCTTGAGAAAAAAGAAAGCAAGCTGAAAGCCCTGAAAGCTGGAGTGAAAAGGAGTCAGACATTATACAACAAGAAAAAGGACATGCTTAAAAAAGCTGCAGAGAAGTTGGAGGAGGACAAAGAATTGGAAAGGTAGGCCTACACACATTTTTTCATATTTTTTCACTTTGAAAATCATTTAAAAACCTAAATTATTTACTAACACTAGTAGATAGCCCACAAATTCGCTGGTTGCACAAAATAGAAAAACAAAGAAAAATGAAATAAATAAATACGAAAAAAAAAATAAAGGACAGACACCGGAAAAAAAGCCATAGTAGATGTGAGTCTGTATTGCATTCCTAGCCTTTGCAAATGACTGAAGTGAATTAAAACTAAAACTGCTGTAAAATTTAATCAAAAGTGGAGGAAATTATTCTTTGATAGATATAGACAATTTACCGGAATATAAATATCTAAATTAAAAGATTAATGTGTGAATGAGACCTTGAGAAGTTTTGCAAATCCTGAAGTTGGTAGGCCAGCAATAGATGAGACCCAATCAGGGGTGATCGACTGCCTTAAGAAAATTGTTGAATCAAACTTGGCTGGGACAGACAGTAGAAGGAGATATTGTTGCTTTTTCTTAGATGCGGCAACACAAACTGCTGCCATCCCTGGCTGACAAACTGGCCTGAGGTGATACCAGGCAGATTCCTGCCTCCTCCCAAGTAGGTTGTGAGGGGAGCATCTGGTCAAGCATCCTACCGCCATCAGCAGAGCCAAAGAGAAGTGCCAGGTGGATGAACTTGAAGAAAACCTTGCCCTGACAACCTTGAAGGTTCCAGGTGAAATTATAATAATAATAATAAAGACACTTACTATGCGCTTTTCACAAAAGTCTCAAAGCGCTACAACACTATGTCTACAGCAGCCTAACACAAACACTCACTCAAACAGTCGTACTAACACCAAAGATCTTGGTACACTCTTGCCTTGTGAGATAGCTTTGGGAGGATGACCATGGGCTTCTTGTTGGTACATAGTCTTAAACTAGATCTTGGACATTATAGTTGTATTTCTTACATTTTTTTATTTACATATGATTATTTTTTCAAGTGCTTGATATTCTCATTCTAGGTGCTTTTTGGTGCATGATCATACATCTTTTTTTCTTATAAACTAGAAAGTATTTTAAAATAATTTTTATTCATCAGGTTATGAAGACACTGACATGCCATTTGATGCCTTTTGCCCATCGCTGGTAAAGAAGGGGACACTGGCGAGGAGATGCTGCAGTACCTGCGGGCAGTACTTTCCCAGTATTGCAGCAAAGACCCGCCACCAAGCTGCACATTCTGCTGCTGAGGTTGTGCCTGCTCAAGAAGATCAAGATGAAGATGAAAAATCCTTGGGCATAGATGCTTCTGAAGAGGAAGACGCTCCTGCTCTTATCTACAAGAACATATTTGAAATAATGCGCGGGCCACTTGTATTAGATGAATAATTTTTTTTTCAATACTTGTATTTTGTCAGCTTTTGCCTTTTGTCTCTAATTAAATTGTCTCAGCTATTTCTATGCAAAATATGTCTTTGTAACTTTAATTTATCAATGCATTTTTTTATTTCGAAGTAGTCTAACATTTAACATATATGTGTCCTATGTGTCGAATGTGTGATATCACAGGGAGGGGGGGGGGGGTGCTGAAAATCTCCCCAAAAAGTGTGATATCATATTTGAACAGCCCCTTACAGGTCCATATATATATATATATAAGAATTAGAGTCTATACTGTACATTTTTCAAAATACAGAAAATTTTCATCACTCATTAAACAAAGAGAGTCAAAATAATGACTTAAGATTAAAAAAATGTACATGGAAAACAAATAGGGTTTGTGCTGGTCTGAAAATGTATTTCTTAATATATATTTAAATAATAGACATGTAACCAGATGAAACTTGCGTCAACAGATGTGTTTTTATATACAAGATGTAGAATATAAAAAAAAAATAAAGAAAAACTGATTTAATGTGAGAGGCAAAAGGTAAATTTAGATGAAAAAAAGTATATTAAATTATAGCCCATTATAAATAAATGTAGAAGATGTTTGCAGTAAAAACAAATTCAAAGATGAATCATAGCAATTGCGTTTCTAGAACTAGATATATTGAATTTACAGTAAAACGAATGCTCACACAGTCGTAGGACTAAATTTAAAAAAAATTTTAAAAATAAATCAGAATTCAGGCATAAATATTACTTTTGAAGTAAATGATTACACATTAGACTTTTCAAATCATTCATAATGATAAATGCTGTAAAATTTAAAAAAAAAAAAGGATTCAAAATTTGTTTTCAAAAGTTATGAAATAGTTAAAAACAAAAGTTACAAAAATTTCAAGGCATTTTACTTTTCAAAAATTAAAAGCAGTGTGCTATTATTTAAGATCATTGAATATCAATATTCTCCACATCCTGACAAAACAGTTGCTTGGATACAGCTTTCAAACTTGTATCTTCATGTTTTTCTACATTAAGCGTTTTGAGAGGTGATCGAGATTTGTTGGGGGAATGAAAACAGTTTCTGCAAGTAGCCAAATACATCTCTGTGCCTCCAATAACTTCAACCTGGACAAAAGATTTAAGGAACAAAAGAAGTTTGATCAGTTGGCCATCTTCAAATGTTAAATGGCAAAATAAATATTTTTAGAAACCTGATATCTTTTTAAATTCACTCTCTAAACTCTTGTTCATATTCTGGCTCATTTGGATTAGAATAGTCTCTTTCCAAATCACAATTTTGCCCAAAAGTTTTAAATAAGTAAGTTCATTTTACTGTGAGGTATAGACTGATTCATCAGCCTCGATGAATTTCGTTCTCTAGGCCTAGCATTGAGGTCGGGGTTGTGTTGGTTTCGATTTCATAAAAGTTCTACCCCTACATTTGTTTAGCCTTAACTTTGCATGAAACTACATGTAAATGGTTCCCAAGCATGTATCTAGAAAAGGCCGGCAGAGAAAAAAATCATAAATGGTTCCAGTACTATCTCAGGATAAGAACTTTCAGATCAATGACCTGTCACGAGACATACTCAGGATCTTCTGTCATAGAGTTCAAGTATTCAGGACATTTAAACTGAATTTACTAGAAAATTGAAATATGAGGTAAAAATAAAAGGAGTGTATTGTATTACATTGCTTTTGAAGCTAAGCTTTGGAAATCCTGTAATTAGATAGAGATTGTTTTAGTGTGTATGATACTAATTCCTGGTCATCTCAAGACAAACAGAAAACACAATCTACATCTGCATTCCTTTTTTATTTTTTTGTTTGTTATCTTGTGTAGATAAGTTCCAAACTGTTATTGCCTTATGGTACCTTAATGATGAGGTTATACAGAAACTGGAAAAAAAAAACGTGTGTGAGCATGGGAAAACCCTTCACATGGGTCCAAATGTTAAAAAAAAAATTAGATAAGCTCAGAATTAGATTCTACAAAAAATCCAGAGTATTTTGCTTTTTATTTGAATGTTCTATCTTATTTCGATCAAAAGTTATGAAGTTTTAAAATAAACCAGTTGAGAAAGTGTTTTGATGAAATGGCTTTTAAAGTTGCAAATCCTATCTGAAGTGATTTCACAAAATTATTTAATTTAAAAGGATAGCTATTTCAGAAACAAATAAAACTAAGCAAAATGAAAAGATAAATGAATGGAGTTTCTAAAGAAATTAACTTTCCATTTTCGAACTTGGACTTGAAAATCGATTTACAAAAAGTCTGGCCCAAAACTAGACCTAGCAATATCTCAAGGATTTTCCCTTGAGCCCACACACATCTTCATTTTAAGACTATAGGAAAATATAAAAGTAATCGGTTCATTCAAAGGTTGTTCAAAGAGTTTTTGCAAAATAACTTAAGGAATTTAGATTAAAGGCTTTGGCTGTCAATGCATGAGCTTTAGTTCTGCAGAAGCAGTTAAATAAAGCACAGCTGAATGGTGATGATAAAAAAGAAGACTTAACCTTTTTTTCTGAACCTTTTCTTTTGGTGAAAGAGCCTTCACCAAAGCAGCTCATACAAACAGCATTCAGTTTAACGACACTCTCTGCTATGGGCACAAGGTTGAGAATATCACCAAATCCCTGAAAATATAGTTTAAAATAAATTGTACTTGTTTTGTTTTCTTTTTTTTTCACTGTAAAAAAAATCTTTTGCAAATACCATCGGGTATTATATGCCAACTACTGCTCGTGCAGTTTCCTTCCTCTTTAGTTATCATTTTCATTGGCAAGTTTACTAGATAAGAGATTTTTTTGGTCAAGACTTAAGAAAATTAAAGTTGACAATAAATCAATTATCTCATTAAAAAAAAATGATGAAGAAATTTTTTTTTTCAAATTTACAATGAAGTCTTCAAATTTTTTCAACAAAAGAAAAAAACAAAACATCTGAATTAACATGTCACCTTTTTCTGAAAGGTCCCATCAAGTGCTGCAATAATGACCACTTTGCCTAATTCAGCCAGTTTATCACAAAAAGAAACAATGTCCGGAAACTGGACAGAGGAACAATAAAATGTGACAAGCTTTTATCATTTAAGAAAAAAATACACATGAAAAGAAAATTGCTTGTTTAAATACAGTGCAGTTTCAAACCTACTAAGTTATCAGAAATACGTTTCATATGCATTGCCACTAGCATAAAACATAAGTCATTTTCAGAAGTTCAACCCTAAAACGCCACATTAGACCTAATGAATTATTTTGTATTTTTTTGCCTAAAACTTCTTTATCAAAGAGAAGGATATGATTTAAAAAGAAAATGATTTTGAATATATTTTTAGACCATATTATAAAAGAAATGTTTGGTTTTCATCACCACAGATTGAAGTTTCCATCAAGACTGATGACATAAAAAGATTAAACTTTTTTTTAAAGCTTAGCTATTTGATACATAAGCAAAAAAAAACATACCAGCATTACTTTGAGTGAGAAAATAGATGTAACAAGTTATTAAAATATGATAGTTAAATAGATAGACTCATAATTAAAGGTAGTAATGGACTTCAATTTGTGCAATTGTAACATCGGGAAGAACTTGGTCCAGAATTTTGTGTTTACAGCTTTAACCTAATTAAAATTTCTATGTAAGTTAGCTGCATTCTGATTCCTCACCTAGAGCTAAAGCCAAGTGTTTACAGAGTTGATAAGGAGTGTAGAGATAAGTCTATGAACATTTTGTTCTTTCTGTGTTCCAAAATTTTGTATTTGCTGCCTTTAAAACTGAGTTCTACTTCAGGGTAAACTATCTGGATGATTCCTCATCAAGAGCTAGAGATTAGAGTGCCCAAAGTGACATAATGTTCTGTCATTGTAACATCGGGAAGATCGTAAATAAGATAGATCTAGATCAATTCATCCATTGCTGTAAATAATTATCAACCTGAAACTAAGTTAAACTTGCAGCTCGCACTTTTCCAACCCTTGGATTAAAAATTTTTTTTAAAATAGCCTGTAAGAAATGGTACTCGTAGTAATGAACCTATCTGTGTCATCATAATGTCGGAAGAAACATAATAATGCCCCGTCTTTTGGATTCATTGCCCAAAGTTTAAAAAATGCTTAGATTTATCCAAAAAATAAAATGCTTAAACCTTTTGCAACAAAGTATCCCCCCCCCCCAAAAAAAAAAGCGTCAGAAACGGCTGTTCAGATTTATATGGGACCTTAAATGTTTCCTAACGTTATGGTGAGGGTTTTCCCCAACATTACCGCCCCCAGCGACCTAGTTTGTTTTTCAGAGGCCTGATCTGCTTTAAGGATTTGTATTCACCCTCTTTATTGTAGTGAAGTGAATTCTATTTTTAGCATCTTTCTCTGTACAAGCTAGGCCTCTAGTAAATGACATGAAGCATACCATCAGGGAGCAAATATCATAGATAAGATTTAAAAGGAATTGTTAGTTCCGTTTTTTAAGTTTACCATTTGACAAAATAAATGAAAAAATATATAGGTTTTTCTAACATAATTGACCACTTTATAAAAGACAACTATTCACAAACACTACTATTATGTGTGAGATTTTTTATTGATGAGATGGTTATAGATTCAATACAAAACTGCACTGAGTTAAATTTTGTGGTCTTATAGATACACCAAACTATATCTGTTATCTCTTCAAAACATTATCAATATTTTATAAGAAAATCTTTTTGACATGGGAAAAAAATGTGCATGAAATTGTCCAACTAGGCTACTGATGACCTTTCCAGAATTACTCATATACAATAAAGGTTTCCCTCTCATTTCATGCAACTTTTCACAAGGAATTAGGTTGTTTTATTAAACTAGAGTAAAGTTAAATCCTATTGGTATCAAAGATTTCAGCTGATGAAAGAAAAAATTTGTCATTTGATGTCTGAAAGCTTGGCCTAATTGCTTTGATCATTCCCTGCAATTATTTTAGATTGGTTGAGATAAATTATTTTTCTGCGCTTTCACACCAAAATCCTGTAGGAACTTTCTTAAAGTCAATAAGATGAGAATTTAGCATAGATGTACATGCAGAGATGCCAACCCAACACAAAAACTTTTAGTGAGATCCCTGTTAATTTTGAGTGAGATTTGACATTTTTTAGTGAGACTTACCGATGAGATAGAAAAACTTGCAATATAACATACAAGCACCACTATATAGAGAGAGATGTTGCAATGAGCCAAGGAAGCCTCTGTACCCCTATGCAAGAATGGATACTCCAAAGAATATTCTTGTTAGAATGAAACCGCATAAATCTGCTTTCCTTTCGATGAAGTTCCATCACACTCTGATGGGTTTTTTTCTTTTTGACATCTTGTTAGATTCTATTTGTGGATGAAATTTCACCACAGAGCACCTGAATGAAAGAAGCAGATATACCACAGAACACAACAGTAATCTAGATCTATACGATCAAAGTGACGAAATTCACTGATACTATTACTTCAAAGCCACACAGATAGGCAGATGAGTGAATACAAAAAATAAAGTTTGGCTTAAAAATAGAGGCCTCGAATAACACGGAAAAATATGAGGCCAAACAGATGTTGTTGGCGATTTAAACTTAAACGGCATTTCAAAATGACAGATGAGTCGGCTTGCAAAGGGAGCCTACTCTTCGAAAATAAAAGCAAGCGCTGTCCTCGGAAAATTACTACTGGTCACGCAAATTTGTGAGTTTACTAAGAAAATTGTTGTGGCGTGATACTGGTCGCATTATTGTGAGTCGCACGCTAAAATCGTGCGAGTTGGCATCTCTGTACGTACATGTATAAGCTTTTGATTTTGTGTCAAAAGTTTAGTTTTTAAATCTACTTACAAACTGCCCCTCATCAATGCCAATAACATCATGTTTGACTGCTTCAGAATAAAGATTTGTTAAATTTTCAGTGGGTAAAGCTGCAAGTACTTGTCTGCAAAAAAAAAAAGTTAAGTTCATTTTGGTTGCAGTATTTGCACAATTCTAATCCAAATTCTGCATCAACAACTGATAAAGTTTTCCAAAAGTCAGTACATGGTTTTCAAAATATTTTAACTTTTATGTCATGTCCATGATAAAAAAGATTACTTAATATCAGTGTCTTTCTTCAGTATGTCCAGGTGTGTAAAAAGTATCAATTTAACGAGGACAAAAAAAATATTACTTCCTTAATTGTGGAAATTAAAAATAATAAAAAAATGAGGAAAAGTTCTCCATTACTGACAACTCAACTGTTTCTAGTGCTACATTTTTACTTTTAACTTATAATTATTCTCAAAGGTAAACATTTTCTAAGTAAGCTATCAAAAATATCAAATAACCTGAAACTACCTTTAAACTTGAATTGTGCCTTACTTGTCATGTGTGGCTATTCCAGAAACATCATATCGAACATCTTTAGCATATTTTATGACCAGACAACTATAATTGGCAATCTGAAAGCGTTTCATCCTTCTCATAAGCTCCGTTCTAGAAATGAAAGGAAACAGTGAAAAAACATGGAAAGATTGTATTTCTCTGCAAGTACATATTTCATATAATTTTTAATTGGAAATTTTTCACAAAGACAATCAGTAACTAAGAATTACTTTCAAAAGTTGCAAATTCCAAGACAATTTTTTTGTTTTTAAACATAAAACATTGTTATGCATGTTAAAATAAATGGGACTTTGAATTTCCTCAGAGCAGTTTTTTGCAAAAAAAGGAAAATTTACTGATAACCGGCTCCTGCTTTCAGTTACCCAGGAAGAAAAATACTGCTACCACAATAAGCTTATGGACTGGGCATGTGGCAGAGCAGAATACATGTGTTTTTACTGTAAATAGTATAGTTTTCAACAAAGTTTGATATTACATTAATAGAAAGCTACAAAGTCTGTAGAATAGCTGATATGGGGCGTTTAGAAGGCAATGATGCTTCAAAAAGGTTTGCCAAAGGATGCCTAATTTTATGAACCCAGCAGCAAACAGCTCAGAGTCTCATTGCCCAGATTTATGCACATCACCTTAGGCAGATCATCCTCATGGCAAAGCCTGCATGTGGGCAATACCCAAAAGAAGGTTAAAATAGACTAGAAAAGTAAAAAATTACTCAGCCGATTCCCTATTATAAATTTCCATAATTCAAGTTAGTTACACTCAGCCTTCTGTTAAGTCTGATACAATGAGACAGTCATAGCCTATAGCTAAATTTAAAGCTCCCGAAAACTTTCTCATTGAGAGAGATTGTTTAAAAAAGTAAATTGTAAAAGGCTGAAGTTATTTTCGATAGCCATTGCATTGGAGTATTGTAGGTATCAAATGTAAGAATTTCTTATCATGAACATTTAGAAGGCGTCTAATTTATGAACTAAAATAAAACTTAAAACTTTCAGACATTTTTTTTAGTACTTACGTCTTTCCCGAGAACATTGGTCCAAAGATAACCTGGTAAAGTTAAAAAGAAGTATACAATACACAATCTCTAAAATCCACAGGCCTAATTTGTGAAAAAAATAGCCTACGAGGGCCAGAAAATGCTTTCCTAAAACAAAATAAAGCACAATAAGTTACAACTCAAAATAAATAGCAGTTTTTGAAATTCTGACATGTTTCAATTTTTTCTAGATTGTTCGCTATTTTTTTTTAAATTTCTGTATTAGATCGAACTCTTGGAAGTGAGAACATGTTCCGGTAGTAATTGATGTGTGATTACTCTTTGTCATTGTAAATGATTGTTGATGTTTATGACTGTTTTCTACCTCTGTCTTTTCAGATCATACATATATATAAATGTGGAATATTTAAAGCCTCCAGAACTGGATGAAGCTCAAGTTTGTTTTCTTTCATAAATCCGTAACTGTCGCTCAATCCCACATCAATTTATTCAACATTTCCAAACATGGAAAAATTCCTTAGACCTGAGAAGTTCGTCGCTGATCCAAACGCTCCTCAAGCAGACAAGCAGTGGGTGCACTGGTTCCAAACTTTTAACAACTTTCTCAACTCACTCTCTCAACTTGATCCAGACAAACTTGACACTCTGATAAATTACATAGCGTCCACAGTTTTCAAATATAGATATTGCAGACAGCAGTAGTTATAAAGAAGCTATCAAAACACTAAAAAAAGGGTTGTATATTAAACCCAGAAACGAAGTGTTTGTTCGTCATCAGCTTGCTACACGTAAACAAGAACTTGGTCAAAGCATAGACCAATACTTTTCCACCCTGAAGAACTTGGCAAGGGAATGTGATTTTAAAGCTGTAACTGCCAAGAAAAATAGAAATGATGCGATTTGGGACGCTTTCATAGTAGGGCTACTCCCCAGTGACATTCAACAAAGGTTACTTGAACAGAAATCCTAGGATTTACAGGCTGCTTACGACTGGACATCTTGTAATAGTGTTTCTGACTCTGATGTCACTCAATCTGACAGCTGCTTCTTCTGTGGATACTACAGACATCCTCCCTCAAAATGTATAGCTAAAGATGATGTGTGCAAAAGCTGTCAAAAGAAGACATTTTGCCGAAGTGTGCCGCTCAACTGTCAACAAAGGAAAGAATCCTATCTCGTCAGCTACATCAAAACTAACTCTTGCTACCACCACAGTCGCCTCCGCTCCATCTTTTTCAACTAATGCTGTCATTATAACCACTATCAATAATATACACCTGGATGCCCTTGTTGACACCAGAAGCTCAAAAAGCTACATTATCCCTTCTATTGTCAGATAGCATGACTGGAAGATTTATGACTAGTTCTACTGTCAACATGGCCTCTGCAAGACTCACCAAAACTACCAAAGGACAATGTATTGTGAATTGGTGTATAATGGCAGACAGTATGATCATGTAAAACTCTCCTTGTTACCTGACCTGTGCACGGATGTTATATTAGGACATGATCTCCTTGGGCAACACAAGGGCATCAAAATGGAATTTTTTCTATAAACCCCAACTTGTGCAGCTGATCAAGGCCACAGTATCGTTTGAGCACCTAAGCATCAATTTCAAGGGACCATTACCCTCCTCACCAAACAAATATTTGCTCAGTGTCAATGATGAATTTTCCTGTTTTCCATTCACATTTGCATGCTGCGATATGACGTCTGCCACTGTCATCAATTGTAACACAACTTTTCAGCATTTTTAGGATGCCTTCCTTTATTCATTCAGATAGAAGGTCATCGTTCTTGTCAGATGAACTGCTGCTTACAATCCAAGATATAAGTTGAGAGGCTCGATGGAACATTAATGAAAACTATTCAGCTGGCTTTACATTCCCAGAATCTTCCATCAACAATTGGGAGCTTGTGCTAACTGATGCACTACATTCAATCAGATCTCTATTATGTACCTCTACAAATTCAACACTACATGAAAGATTATTACAATCAGAAATCTACATTAGGCTCATCTCTCCCTTTTTTGGCTTTGCAAATCAGGATGCGTACAAGTGAAAAGAAACATTCGTAAATCAAAGTTTGATCCAATGGTGGACAAGGTTGAGCTGCAGCTGTGCACTTCACAGTAAGCCTTTATTCGTTACCAAGATGGGCGAGAGAGAACAGCACCCTTACTGCCGTCCAGTTCCAGGGCAAAGCCGCATTGAACTAGCCCAACCTCAGATGGGAGATACAGCATCTGGAGATGAAGTCATCCCAAGCTCTACTGACGTGATTTTAAGCCCTCCTTCCCCTGAAAGGCTAGAGTAGAAGTAAACTAGAACAGGCAGATTTAAATGCCACTGAATCATCTGAACCTCAAAGCCTTGAATCCAAAGTCCATGAGATCCAAAACTCAACAGAAAGACAATCCAGTAGAAACTACTTCAGAATGAGGCCTTATGAAACCTTCAAAACCGAGAGGCATTTATTATAACACAACAGTAGTACTAGATCTAGATCTAGATCTAGTACTGAGTAGAATTGACTCTGGACCAAGGAGATTATTAAAGCTAACATAAATTTGTCTCTTTACAAACTCAGTTACCTTGTCTATATTATCGTTGTGCTGCTTGTGACTCTGTCATTGTACGCCTTTACTCGATCTAGACGTCTAGATCTAGATCCTAGAAATAAATTGGAATAGATCTTGTCCTAATCAAGAAGGTTCCAACGCTGAGGTTAAAATCTAAATCTAGAGTCTAGATCATAGATGAAGAATGATAACTTCGTAATTTTAAACCTAGATTCTAGATCTCGATTTAGTCTAATTTAGATCTAGATCTAGATCTAATCATTTTAATTGACCGTTGCAGTGATCGAGGAGACCATAAATAGATCTGCATCGTTACGTTAGATTTAGTTACATCTAGATCTAAACTCTACCTGAATTTGGCCATGAGATTCTGGTCCGGAAAATCTTGGAAATGCTTGGGAAGACATGGTGCAATTAATACAAAGATAATACAGGTCAAATTCAAAAGCAGATCTAAAATCTAGATGAATATTAGATCTCGACTAGAGTAGCGTCCTCCCAGTCCCGGCTCAATTATATCAATTGATCAACACATTCGCGCGTTCATAACAGCCGCCAAAAATACTCGAAATCAGTTAATGGGCATTTCAAGTACTTTTTAAATTGAGTCGCTTTGAACCGGTTTCAGTCCGCCTAAAAATATTTCTTTCTCTATGCCTGCCTCGGCGGTTTATTGATTAAATCTATCTATCAATCAATCAGTCAATCAATCTATCTATCTATCTAATTATATCTATATCTTTATCCATCCATCTATCTATCTATCTATATCTATATCTATCTATCTATCTATCTATATATATATATATATATATATATATATATATATATATATATATATATATATTATCTATATGCTCGATCAATTTTTAAGAATATGATTTTTCTGTCATCTGGCTAAATAGATTGCAAAGCATAATTTAATTAGAAAAAAAAATAACAACACAGTCTCAAATGCGAATCTAGTACTTTTCAATTTTTCCAATATTCCACTCCCCCACCTCTGCCCACCCCAACTCCCCACAATGCGCCAAAACGACAAAGACAGTAACTGAATAACTCAGAACATTTTATTTATTTTATAGTCGATACCTATAAGTCCTGATTGTTGATGAATATGGGTCCTTTTAAACTGTACGTGAGTGTGCTCCCATTGCTAAATCAGAGAGAAACATGTAAGATAATTTATATTTCGAGAGCCCATAGTAGCCTAATCAGAATTACACGTAAATGTAAATGTAGGGAGGCTGGTTTAATATTGGCAGGAGTAATAGGCCTTTAGAGCAGATCTATAGTAATTTTAGTATGCCAATTGTCAATTTGTGGGTGGAGCCAAGTGCACTTCTAATTTGTTTTTATCAGTAGACTTAGTTTAGCGGCGGGAAACTAGTCTCCGCCCCTCTAGCAGTTTATTTCTTTCTCTATTCAGTAATAATTATGAAGATACTTTGTTTCATGCAATGACTGCATAGATTGACTTGCCGATCTATTCTTTTGTTCCGGTCTAGCTGGCCAGAGAAGCTTTTCTTCAGTCGGCTTAGGACGTACGTTGATTAGGGGATCTTGGGGAATTTAGGGAAGCTACTTGTACTAAGTTTATGTGATACTTAAATCGGGGGATCTGTGCTAGATGTAGCGAGACTTAACGATGGGGGTTTCGTAGATTCTATGGTCTCGGTCGGGTGATGTCTTATTTGGGGAAACCGTCCGACGAAGTAGAAGTCTCTTCGGTCGGCATTGGCCCTTGTTCTGGGGAAGTTGGACGACGAACTGGGAAACCAGGGAAGTCTTTGACCGGGGGCTGTGCCGACTGAGACTGTAGTATAAATGTAGAGCTTGGAGAGACTCGTTGTCAGTACCTTTTTGGAGTATCTAGAGGCCACGTCGGTTGGAAGTATTTATTTTTTAAATAGTGAAATGTTTTCTTTACTTTTATTGTGTGTATGTGTTTGTTGGTGGCGTCTTGCTAATTTGAATTTGATGCTATCTATTCTGTGTCAAACACACTCGTAAATCGCTACTACGATGTTCATGGTGAGCGTATAATTACCGAATGCTTTTTATGCCCACTGAAGATTCCCAGAATTAAAATAACATTGTACAACATAACAGTTAGCGACGAATATGAACCAATACAAAACCGGATCAACAATAACCGTTTGCTTTTTAAAAGCTAGTACTAGTAGTACAACCTTCCGCAAAAAAGAGGATATTTTAGCGTCCCGATTTAATGTCGACATAATAAAACTTTCCTGGTTGACAGTGAGAGATAAAGTGTAAATAAAGAATGTAAATGTGACTTTGCTAAAACACCGGCGTAACTATGCGGAATATACTCAGCCAACATTTGCAATGTGTACATGTGATGTTCTCTTTCTTTGTAATGGTGTAAGGATGGTCGATTAGTCCTTTGAAAATGTCGACGTGACTTTGTTGAACATTTCAAAGTGATTTTATATTTCTTTTTTTCTTCTCCATTTTTAATATGTTTAATAATAATAATAATAATAATAATAATAATAATAATAATAATAATAATAATAATAATAATAATATAATTATTATTTTTCCTCAGGAAAAAAAAAGAAAGACGGAAAGAAGCATACAACAATAGCTCATGGGGACTGCCACAAAGTTGGAATGTTAGACAAACAGATTTGCAGAATTCATAGATTGCTCTTGCCAATCCAGTCTGATGTCAACATTGCGCTAACAATTTGTGATCGGGAAGCTCGTCTGATTAGGAGAGCGGTGCCGGAGCGAACTTCTGAAAAAGACTTGTTAAGAATTTCAGTGGTAGCCGATTCACGGTATGAGCCTTTGAGTGACTTGATGACTCACCAGCGACAAGAAGGCAAGAAGTGAGCGGAATGTTGTTTTTTTTTTTCTTATGCCATATAGTTTGCACCACTGAGTACTAAGACGTATCCGTCCCTTGGTTTGCAATATACAAGGCCCTATATCTGCTGAAGCCGAGCTTGTGTTGACACCAGAGACAAAACTGTTTGTTCTCTAATCTAGACTGGGCCAATCCAAATGGGGGTTTTGTGCCTTAGATTCCTAACTGTCATGGGGCGGGTTGAGGGTCAAGGATAGCTAAGAGTTCATTAACTTGTACTAGATCGGTTTGGATAGCTCTATCCTTGTATCATCTATTGATGAGAACCACTCATTGTTTTTTTGGTTTTTTTTTTTTTTTTTTCGCTTTCTTAGAAATTAAGTTTCTGCCCACCTTGCATCTTTATTCCATGCACTGTATTCAATACACAGCAACATTAATTTTTGCTTCAACTTAATCCAATATCGTTAACACAGATTTTAAATGTTAGAATTTTGTTAAAAAGCCTACTTTTATATTTGATTGATAAACAATTATCACTATCTAAAAGATTTTACTATGCTCTTTGTGCTTTCGATTTCTACGTCTGTTTCCATTTTTTTGGACCTGCAGATTTTAGAGAAAAAACAATATTAAAAATATTATTATTATTATTATTATTATTATTATTATTATTATTATTATTATTATTATTATTATATTAACTGCAAACACATTTCTGCAAATCACGGTAAATTAGGCCCTAAAAGAGCATCACGGCGCTGAGAATTTTTTGCAATCAATGGATGACATATGCAGGGCTATTAATAATACAAGATTTGCCCGTGTTTAAGGTTTATTACCGCGAATCATGTTTAACAGTATAGTAAAGAGAGATGTAGAGCCACATAGATACAGTGGGTCGATATGCATGTGTGTGTGTGTGTGTTTGCTTTCCTTGTCTACTGAGGTTTTAATGTTATTACGATCTAGTCCATGGCGCACGTGAATGTTATGCTGTGCCACTATACTCTACATCCAGATAACTCGGAATGTTTTGACTTTATTGACTTTCATCAAGACTCTATCATCGAGCAAAAAAAGAGTCGGTTCGCTCCAGTACTATAAAAGAAAACCACCACCACCACCACCACCACCAAATTCCAACGATTTACAAAGAACATGATATTTCATTCATGAGGAGGTGAAAGATGAAAACTATGGAAGGCAAGAGTAAAAGTTCCAGACGAGCTTTTCTTGATCGGTTTGATGCATTTCTTTTTCGTCTGGAATCACTCGTCAACCGTTGGGTAATTGCCAAAATAAACAAACACACACTCACTATCGGTTGCAGATTGTTACAAAATAAAACCATAACGATAGCCAGTCATGGTTCTTCTGTCATATTATTCCTGGCAAATGTTTATTTTAAAGACCGCATCAGTGGCTGATATGTTATACAAAGTAAGTCAATAGGCCTGCAGAATTCGGTGGCAAGGCCAAAATGAAGTACGTTCACAATAACTCAACTGCTTTTAAAGTAGGTATTCCAAACTGAGCTGTTAGCCGACTGGAAAATGGTCGGCCGGGCATGAAAAACGTAGATCTACCCTTTTTTTAAAGTGTTGTGTTATCGTCATTAATAATATTTTTTCAATAAAAACCATATCAAAATGTTGTGTTATTTATCGTCTTTTCTCTTATATAACTTTGGCATGAAAAAATATCCGATAGGTCTATTAAAGAGCGTGTGAAAGGTGTCAGTTTTTGTAAATTATTGTCCGATTCGCGGCAGCGCCGAGCTCGGCCGATCCTGTAATGTCCATCACTAATATAATTCTAAATAAGCCACTCTGGCAACATTGATACTTGTTCACCCATTCAGAACATCAATGTAGAATAAACAGTTCCCTACGAATCATACCCACTGACTAGTCCGTTATCTTTCTCGTCTCATGTCTTGTACCATTAATGAAGATACTATACTGGCGACGAGGATCTTTGCTTGAAAATACGTGGTTTGCAATATATATGATTATATTTTATTGCTATAAATTCAACCCTAGTTCTTATTTATTGGTCTACACATCGATTTCACATCGTAGATCTACTCTAACGGTTAGCTAGCGGACCGTCAGTCACGCCGGTTCAAAGCGAAAGTACACACTTTTCCACTGCTAGACTTAAAGCCTAAGTTCGTCTGCAACCTCATGGTTCGTGTATCAGTCTGAGGTGATCTTACAGGTCTTGAAATATTGTTTTTCTGGTCTTAAACAGAGAGTAAAACAGTATTTTATAACAAGCTGATCTAGCTCTTTAATACTTGAGATAAAATACTCTTGAGTTAACGCAGCTATGGCAAGTATTTTGCCGCAGTTTCCTCCCTTTAAGATCAGAGAGGACGAAGTTTCTGCAGGCACAAGATGGAAAAAATGGTTTGCTCAGTTCGAAAACCTTATCACAGGAATGGACATCACTTTCATGGCAAGAAAGAAAGCTCTCTTGATCCATTATGGTGGTGACGAAATATTCGATCTTGTAGATACCTTTTCAGCAGACAAAAAAGAGACCTACGATGCCCTAAGACAAGAGCTAGATAGATACTTCACCCCAAGAGTAAACCCCACGTATGAAGCCTTCAAACTGCGCAAAATGAAGCAAATACCACAGGAAAACGTAGACCAGTTCCACGTTCGACTACGGACCCAGGCTGCTCTCTGTTCCTTCACTGATATTGACAGAGAAATCCTTGCCCAGCTGATAGAAGGGATCACTTCATCCAAACTAAGGAAAAAGGCCCTAAGGGAACGCCTGACCCTCGACCAGCTAATCACAGAGGCAAGGAACGAAGAACTAACAGAAACACAGGCACGAGACATCGAAAAAACCGACCAAGCTTGTGCTATCAGTGGGAAAAGTCAACATAAAAAAGGACACGAGAAAACGAGAGGGAAACAACTGACCACAACACCAAAACACAAAACGACTTGCCGAAACTGTGGGGGCACATTCCCACACCCGTCATCTCTACCATGCCCAGCCAAAGGGAAGACATGTTTGAACTGCAAAAAGCCAAACCACTTCGCCAAAGTATGCAGGTCACTAAAGAGGGCGGATGTGAAACAAGTGGCTGAAGACAATTCTGACAGCGATGGAGTTTTCACCCTGCAATCTGGCAAGAAAGTGCCAACAACTACGGTAATGATTAACAACCATGCAATCAAGTTTGTTGTTGACACAGGTGCGTCGGTTAATGTCATCACAAATACGGCTTATAAAGCTTTGAGTCCAAGACCAAAGCTCAGTCCCAGTTCTACGTCAGTATACAGCTACAATACAAAAGAAAAGCTGCCAATCTTAGGATGTTTCAGCTCGAGAGTGAGATACAAAGAAAGGACGATCGAGGCACAGTTCTATGTTGTGGAAGGTCTGGATAACTCAAGCAGTAACCTCCTTTCCGCAGTAACATCAGAAGCTCTTGAAATAATTTCCTTTGCTCGTCAAGTGAATATCCCAGAAGAACTTTTTGAGGGATTTGGGAAGATCAAGGGACTCAACATAAAGCTCCACATTGATGAGCAAGTGCACCCTAAAAAACAAACACACCGTCGCATTCCATACCATGTACGGAAAAGCGTGGAAAAGGAAATACAACGCCTTGAAGAACAGGATATTATTGAGCAAGTAGAAGGACCAACACCCTGGGTTAGCCCCATAGTGGTGGTACCCAAGAAATCCGGAGGGGTCAGACTCTGTGTTGATATGAGGGAAGCAAACAAGGCCATCAAGAGGGAACGTCACCCATTGCCAACTATTGAAGATATGATAAACGACCTGAATGGGTCTACCCTCTTCAGCCGGATTGACCTACAGCAGGCTTTCCATCAGCTGGAACTGGACAAGGAAAGTCGTTTTATCACAACGTTTTCCACCCACGTAGGACTGAGGCGATTCAAACGCCTCATGTTTGGAGTCAACGCAGCTCCAGAGATCTTCCAGCACGCAATGAGCGACATCCTCCACGATATTCCGGGTGTCACTCACTTCATTGATGACATTATCGTCCACGGGAAAGACAGAGCAGCCCATGATGCAAGTCTTACAGAAACCCTGAAAAGACTCACACAGAGAGGTGTGAAATTGAACAAAGAAAAGTGTTTGTTTGGAGTCAACAAACTATCATTTTTGGGACACACCTTTGGAGATCGAGGCATCTCGCCGGAGGCACAAAAGATCAAAGCTATCACAAGTGCAAAGGCACCAACATCCATATCGGAGCTACGCTCATTCCTGGGCATGACTCAATTTGTCTCACGCTATATTGAGTCATATGCATCAATCACGGAGCCCTTGAGGAGGCTCACCAGGAAGACTCAACCATGGAAATGGGGTCGTGAACAAGATGAAGCCTTCAAAAAGCTTAAGAAGTTGCTTACAGAGGTTGGAGTTATGGCATACTTTGACCCCAAGAAAGAGATTGTTGTCGTCGATGCGTCACCATGTGGTCTTGGGGCCATGATAATGCAGCAAGGCCGAGTTATCTGCTACTCCAGCCGCGCTCTGACAGAAGTGGAATCCCGTTACAGCCAAACCGAACGGGAGGTGCTTGCTGTAGTATATGGTGTGGAAAAATTTCACATTTACCTATATGGCTCCACATTCAGCGTCATCACCGATCACAAGCCGCTACTGGGAATCATCGGCAGCAGCAAGCCTGCATCAGCTCGCATCGATAGATGGAGACTGCGCCTTATGCCATGCCATACCAGTATACTCTGACATACAGGCCAGGCAAAGACGAGGCAAATCCAGCCGATTACCTCTCTCGACATCCCTTCATCACTCCCCAGAGGGACAACAACGGCGAAAATTATATTCGCTACATCGCAAAGACGTCGATACCAAATGCACTCACATTGGATGAAGTCAAACAAGCTACTGCCTCTGACAAGACTCTGCAAAACGTCATGACGGCCATCACAACTGGTAATTGGGACTCCAGATCTGTCTCACCGTTCAAATCAATCAAAGACGAACTGACCATCCATGACGGAATCGTCTTGAGACAGAGCAGAATCTTGATCCCAGACTCCCTTCAGCTGCGAGTTGTCAAACTAGCTCACAGTGCTCACCAAGGCATCGTCAAGACAAAACAGTTGCTTCGAGAAAAAGTCTGGTTCTCAGGAATCGACAAACTGGTAGAGACACACCTTAAAGGGTTTATTCCCTGCCAATCAGCAACTGTTGGCTCTAAACAGAGAGACCCGATCAAGACTACACCACTGCCCAAGCACCCTTGGGATGAGCTATCTGCGGACTTCGCTGGTCCTTTCCCTTCTGGAGAACTTCTCCTCATAGTAATCGACGATTACAGCAGATTTCCTGAGGTTCAAATTGTCAACTCAACCTCTGCTCGCACAACCATCCCAAAACTGATGGAGATGTTTTCAAGATTTGGCACACCAAGTGTGTTGAAGACTGACAACGGTGCGCCATTCAACTCTGGTGAGTTTGCAGCCTTTGCAAAGAAACTAGGCTTCAAACACTGGAAGATTACTCCACTATGGCCCGAAGCAAACGGAGAGGCTGAACGGTTCGTACGAACCTTGAACAAGTTTGTTCATACATGTCAAGCAGAACATTCTGATTGGAGAGTAGAGTTGCAGGACCTCCTCTGCCAATACAGAGCCACTACGCACACTTCAACAAAAATCTCACCACATGAGGCTCTCACTGGCAGGCATATGCGAACAGCTCTCCCAGAGTTGAAAGCCACTCATAAGAAGCCACTCCATGACCTGAAAGCCAACGACGACACTGCAAAACTCCTTCAAAAGAAGTATGCAGACTCAGACAGACACACCGCTCAACACAACCTGCAAATCGGTGACACTGTCCTGGTCCGTCAACAAAAGCAAAACAAACTGTCAACACCATACAACCCAACACCTTTCACCGTGGAAAAGGTGAAGGGAAACATGGTTACTGCCACCAACAGTAAACATACAATAACAAGGAACTCATCTTTCTTCAAAGCAGTTCCACTTCACGACGTTCATCAAGAACCAGATAAACCTGAACTTGAGTCTGATTCTAAAGACGACGATTCATCGCGCCGTCACCTTCAAACTCACCATCAGCGCTCAACACCCATCCAGAGTGAGCAAATACACTCACCACCAGATGAGGACCTGTCCTCTCCACCACCCACTCTGGAACACACACGGATAACACACCCAAACTTAATTACTAGAAGTGGCCGTGTTGTTAAAAAGCCCAGCAGATTCACAAGTTAGGCATGTTCTTAACCGGGCAAGTGCAGCGGTCACTCACATCACACGCATTCACTAAATTATTTATGCATCCGTAGACATTAAGATTAAGCTCAGTAGGAGCGACTAGAGTTTCATGCCCCTGGGTATTGATCTACTAGTTCTTCTTTTCAAGTAGAATTCTTTTAACACTAACACAAATTCCATATTTAACTTAAGAAATAATGACTGTATCCAGATGATGTATCCAGATGACCTATTCCAGACGTCACAAGCAAGACCTAAAACAAAGATGAACCTTTTCTTGCAATCTTATTTTAATTTAAAAAAAAACAAATATTGGTTATTTGTAAAATAATTAAAAATTAAAAGTAAAAAAAATACTTAATCCCTCCCTATTCTATAACTATATAAAGTAAAGAAATTTCTATCTAAGTTGGAGAGGGATGTAATGTCCATCACTAATATAATTCTAAATAAGCCACTCTGGCAACATTGATACTTGTTCACCCCTTCAGAACATCAATGTAGAATAAACAGTTCCCTACGAATCATACCCACTGACTAGTCCGTTATCTTTCTCCGTCTCATGTCTTGTACCATTAATGAAGATACTATACCGTCTAAGGTCAATCTTTCTCTTATATTAATCTGATGGTGTGCAAAATGTATGGTTAGAGATCAAACAAGATGTACAGTCAACTTGAAGCTAGTTCAGTAAAATGCAGAGTCAAAATAAGCCATAAACACTCTAAATAAAATACATGATGAGTTATTTACAATCTGGGTTCAGTTCGTAAGCAGCTCTAAAAGAATGACATAAAAAAAGAACAAAAAAAAAAAACCCATGAATTTTAGCTCTGTTCTTTTCAGGAACAATGAAATAAACTACCACCACTTCCCATCTCCAGAGCAAATCTAACTAAATGCACACTCCCAAATCTTCACACACCATAGATCTCAATTCTAGCTTTTACATTTTCAGTATGAGATTAAAAAAGCCAAACATCTGAAGTAATTTATATTTGATTTTTATCTTATCTGCTCTTACAAATTCCAGCTGCAGGACTCCCTTTCATCTTTTATATCTCTGCAATTTTAACTTAAAGACCAACAAACATCAATATTAACGCCAGAGAAATAAAAACCATATGGACATTATTATATGTGGAACCAAACAAACAAACAAATAAAAAAACAACCAAACATACCAAAATCAGCTCAATCTAGTTAACTGTTAGATGCCCTCTAGCTAGCTTCTTTTCTTTTTCTGGTAAACTTCTCTTGACCATCGTCACTCTAACTGGTCAAAGTTCTTACCTTAAGAATCTGTTGGAGTGAGGCCACTTGGCCCAAGTTGATATCAGTGACAGAGCAAGAAATCCATCTGTGCATGAATTCTATCACTTCTGCTCTTGAAGCTCTCTTTGGAAGGTCCATACACAGTCTAGGATGAAAAAACGTCGAGCTCAGTAATTAATTCTTTAAAACAGCTTACCCTTAGCAAAAATGAATGTTTTTCCTTTAAATATGAAGTATGTAAGCCTGTGTCAGGCAGGATAGAGATAACTGTGACAACAAAGAAGTCTGTGGCAGGCAGAATAGACCTCACAAAATTAGACAGCACACAAGTCCATAAATAAGCTTTAAATTTTTGTTCAGTACACAGATTCATAGAGTGTAGAGAACAGCCACCATTGAAGATTGTATTGGAAGAGAGTACAAGGGAGCTAGATAAAAAGAAAGAAAGAAAGAGAGAGATAGAGAGAGAAGGGGGAGGGAGGGAGAGAGAGAGAGAGAGAGAGAGAGAGAGAGAGAGAGAGAGAGAGGGGGGGGGAGAGGAAGGGAGACACCCAGAGAGAGGGAGCGAGGGAGGGAGGAAGGAGAGAAAAAGAGAGTCAGAGAGATATCTAAAAGAAACTATACAGATAAGATTTTAAAAAAAAAGGAAATCATTCTTACTCATTAAATGATAATCATAACGTCACATGGAATATCGAGTATTAAAGTGTGATAATCTTCTGAGATGAACAAGATGTAAACACATTTATAATGCAGAATCTGTTTTCTTTATATAAAAATGATGCATGTTTCTGAATATCTTTCTACTTGTTTATCCCAAAACAAGGAACAAATAGACTAAACTCAATAGGTATGACATCCAAATAAATGCAACCAGGCTTGGTGCGCCCATATTTAAAAGGAAAGGAAATCAGTGTGGGAGTTGTGGAGTCCAGCCATTAACAATATGTTATAGACACATACCAAGCCAAGGCACCAATAAAAGAAAGACTGAGAGAGAGATATGCACCAAACATTAAACACCATGCAACACTGTGACCCACTGTGAGTGAAGTTCATAAGCAGTGGGGGAATGAAAAGCGAGAATGTATGTGCCTTAGCCTTAGCCTTAGATTTAGCCTTGGAGCTATAAAAGACGACGAACACGAGGGTTCGCCCTCTTTGCACATAGCATTTTTGTTGAGAAAGACAGGAGATTTTACATCTGTAAAACTAAATCGGGAGAGGTGAGAAATTATAAGATCTGGATCAAGATTTTGATTTAATTAATATTAACGTAAATAGTAAAAGAATAAGAGGATTTGGAGATTTAAAGAAATAATTAATTCCCTATCAGAAGTTTTTCTTTGTTATGTCTAGTAAATCATGATATTGTTGATTGTTGTTAATATAGATCGATTGAATAGCTGATGCTAAATTAAAAACTTTTTTCCTATTCTGTTGCAGGAAAAATTTATACTAAAAAATTAGCACCCGAACAGAAAAAAAATAAAAAGAAACAAATATTCAAAATAACATTTAAACAAATCTCCTAATCTTCAATATGCGAAATTATTTTTAGCAAAAAGGAAAAGGCAATTTATTGCTTCATAAATGGAAAAAAAAAAGTTGGGTCCTAAGTGACAAGCAAAAATAATTTATACTTATGCTGAGAAATACAAAAGGAAACGGCCTCATGAACTGAGTTAAAAAAAAAACTTTATATGTATATATATATATATATATATATATATATATATATATATATATATACACATAAGAAAAAAAAAAACTATTATATTCTGAAAAAGACAATTTTGATAAAGAAAGAAGTCAAGAAAAGGGACTATTAAAACAAGGACTGGTGTGTGTTTACAAACAAGGACTGGTGTGTAAACAAGATCTGGTGATTGGAAGCAAGAAATGGAATATACAAAAAGAAAAATGTAGTAATAAGATAAAATATACATAAGAATTAAATAGCGTAGGTTTAATTTATAATTTTACTTTACAGAGATGTTTATTTAGTTTATTAAAATTATTTTGTTTTTGTATTATGTATAAGGGGGGAAATCATTAGAATAAATATTGGAAATCTAAAATAGTGTTGGGTTTTTATTTTGTCACATAAGTCTATATATATATATATATATATATATATATATATATATATATATATATATATATATATGTTTGTAACATAGTTAAAAGAAAATTTATTATGGATTGTAATTAATTTATCTTAAGTACAAATAATTTGTTTTATAGAATTTGAGTCCTTTGCAAGGAATTATAATCAAATTTTATAAATTAGTGTAAAATTATATATCCCTATTAATTATAATATAGTGAGTACATTAGAAAGGGGGATATATTTAACATGGAGGGGACACTATTGGGAACACTTTAGGGGCAATTGACTATATTGTAATTATATAACGGTAATCCTATATCAGTTTTGCCATTCTCTTTTAAAAAAGATTTTTCCTCTCCTCGATTTTAATTCTCATTATATGCAATACACATATGTTCTAATATCGAACTATTATTTTTATCTGCACGAGTCGGTTTCATCATCGCACTGGGCGGTGCATCCACTGGGACGGCCGCAGTGTTGAGACAGGTGTATTGCGGGGGAGGTCGTCGGCGTGTTGACTCCGGGTCAAGAAGAAACGAACCAAAACTGATTTTTTTCCCTGTCACATTACCCGGAGATACGACGAACCTATTACAAAAATAACAAATAGTGTTTTACCTGAGATAGTGACATACTCGCAAATCTTATTGTGTTATAATTGTATCTATATCGGAGAGGTGGCGCGGGTATTGTCTCTTTTGTCAGCAGAGTTTTTCCGAGTTTTTTTTAATATAACTATCCAAGTATTTTCTCTAGATTGTTAATTGACCCCCTTAAATATAGTTTAATCTAGAATTAAATACACCCCGATCGTTATATTATTTGATAAGTGGTAATACATTCCGAAAATTTTCTACGGCTCGGCTGATTCTTGAGATAATATAGTTCTGTAGGCTGTATCTTATTTATTTCACAAAATTTTCGTGTTTAGATTGTCGCGTGGTTCTGTAAGATTTTACGAGAGTGTGAAAGGTTATGATTGATGTTTTTCTCACGTGATTTACTATCTGTCTAAGTGTATTCTAGTTAGCTGTATTTTTACATATATTTATATCCCCACCCATAAATTTATAGTATGTAATTAGACTGTTATGAGTTCCTACCCTTAGTCTTGTTTCGTTAGTAATAAACTGGTCTTGTAGCGTTTTTTACAATACATTCTTTATAATTTTATTGTGAGTAAAACCTGTTTTCTACCTTAGAGTACACACATCTAGATCTAACTCTAGAATTAATTATGCCATAGTCACTAATAAAAATAAGTGTCAATATAAACACTATTATACAAATATTTATAAAAGAACTATCTGTTCTTAATACGTGTCTTTGAAAGCACAATATGAAAACGGTAAACTGAGAATATTAAAAATGTTGGTGAGAAAGTCAAAGGACTAACAAACACTAAAGTGAACATATACAGGTCATTTCACCAGATAAACAAAATATTAGTAATTTGGAGATCAGTGCACGTCTCCAATATTACATTCTACAAGTAAAAGTAGAAGATTGAAAACCTCAAAATATAGTATAAAATAAATAAATGTATAAAGAATCAAAGAAGTGAGTTAAACTCACTACATAAATGTATCTCCTTTGGCAGAAAACATAGCTATTGATGAGCCTTGTATGAAATAAAGTATTTGTGGAGATTAAAAGTTAAGATACATAATGTAAACAATAATGATCAATTAGAACTTGGTGACTTTTATATCGTGTGTCTAAGAAATTTCCTGACTCAGTATCTGTCTTGCGTGTGACTTGATTAATTTTGAGTGCATACGTACAGATAGAACATTAGTACTGTAGATCGCCGGAAATTGACATATGCTTTAAAAGAGCTAAGAAGTCGATTTTAATGACATAATTCATAAGCATTTCGTAAACTTGTGTCTGGTTATTTTGTGTTTAGCCTCAAAGTACCCCGAGGTTTATTAAGACATAAAAGCAAGTGTGACTTACCAGTCATAGGGCGAAATTTTGAATTTTGCATTTGATCTTTAGAGTTGGTGAGCACTAATCAAGTAAAATATAAATAACCTTCCGTTATGTTGAGGTGAGATGTTGAAACAATTTACTAAGGAGACACTACGCTATATTATATATAGATTTGACCTGCTTGAGTTGAAAAAAAAAGAAAAGGGAAATAATACAGGAATACCAATTCCCAAGAAAAGGGAAATAATATTGAAAAGTGACTATGATGAACACATAATGTTAATGTAAAGAGCAAAATTTTGTTTTTATTACATTCTAAGACTATAAACTGGCCTATAGCTCGTAGCTAGCTTAAAACCCAGATAGTCCTCTGGAAAAATATTTTAACTTTCTAAATTTATTGTACTTTCATTGTTGTCATTTCGTTGTAATTTTTTGGAATAGTTATTGCTTACATGGTTATGATTTCCATACAGTTGAAGTAAATTCTATGACATTGAAACGATAATTGAGTTGCTAATAATCGAAGAAGAAAGACTGTTTTGCAACAATTGTATATCTCTCTTAATATTCATATACCCACATGAAATATAATTAATACTCAGTCTAAGGACGAGAATATATATAACATTGAAATTACAATAATAAAGAGATAAAATATAAAACTTAACCATGGATCTAGCTGCTATAAAACAGTTAGCCGAGGATCTTAATTATGAAGGTCAAGACTTACGTAACTTTGTTGATAAACAGATACAGTTGTATGAAGATGAACTAAATAGATCTAGCGAAAAAGATGAAAGAGAGGAGAGAATGAAAAAGAGAGAACTAGATCTAAAAGAAAGAGAATTACAGGCTAGAGAAAAGGAAAGAGAACATGAGATAAAACTAAAAGAATTAGAATTGAAAATGAAAGGCAGTAAAAATGAGAATAATGGTGAGGAGACTAAACAGGGAAAGGTCAATAGTTTTACAAGGATTCCTAAACTACCTAACTTTAACCCTGAGCATGATGATTTGCCAGCATATATATCTAGATTTGAATTGACAGCATCTCAGAATATATGGAATCAAGAGGAGAAATTTATAGGACTGTCAAATTTGTTGACGGGAGAATGTTTGCAGGTGTTGCATAGTTTGCAAGATAAGTCATATAATGCTTTAAAAGATGCTTTGTTTAAAAGGTACAAATACACAGAAGAAGGTTTCCATGAGAGATTTAGGAAGACTTGCCCTAAAGAAGGAGAGGATTTTAGCAATTATGTGAATAGACTAGTATTGGGAAGAGATAGATAGTTTGAGAGTGCCGGTGTAAAGAAAGATGACTATAAAAGCTTAGCTGATTTAGTTTTAAAAGAACAAATGTATGAGTCGTGTAGCGCTGAACTTGTTACATTTTTGAAGGAGCGTAACCCTAAAACAACTAGTGATATTGTAAGTCTAGCTGAACAATTTCAAACAGCACATCCTAATGCTAAACTATCAAAAAAACCTAGCTTATGTGCTTTGTCAACTAAATTTCAAGAAAGACAAAGTAGAACTATGGATAGAGAGCAGGACAGAACTAGATATGCCAGTGCCCCAAATTATTTTGGAAGAAAACAATAGAGCAACATCAGACAACCATTTAGGCCTAGACCTAATGTGTCACAGTCAAATTTTAACTATAGACCTAGAACACCAAACCAGTATGGCAATGTGCGGCCTCAGTTCCAACCTAATTTCTATAAACCAAGACAGCAGGATTCACGAACACTAAATCAGGTTAGACAGCAGTTCGGTCCTAGAAATAATAATAAAAAAGCACACTTGAGCTCATCATTATCAGGTGATAAAAGCAATATTCCATTATTCAAGGGTCTAATAAATAATATAGAATGTTCAGTCATGAGAGACACAGGTTGTTCTATGTCAGCAGCTTCTGCTAGTAAATTTTTACATTCACAAATGACTAATGAAAAGGTAGAGTGTACACTAATAAATGGTCAGACCATTACACAACCCACAGCAATAGTAGATGTTGTTACACCTTTCTATGAAGGAAGAATAGCAGTACTTGTATTTACAAACTGCGTTGCAGATTTGATTTTAGGGAATGATATAGATCCTAACACACATATTAAGATACAAGGTCTAAGAAATGACAAACATGATGATAACTCAAATAGAGATAGTTATTTGAAACACATAACAGCTCCAGTGACAACAAGATCACCAACTGCTAAAACAAAAGAAAAGGATAAATCTACTATTAAAAATAGTGAAGAAAAAACCACAAGTAAAACTAACGCTATCAATATGGATAACAATAGATCAAAATCTAACTCCAATAATCAGGAAAAATCACATATCTTTGGAAAGTTTTCTAAAGAAGCTTTTCAACAAGCTCAGGAGCAAGACAAATCTTTATCTAAATTAAAATACCTTGCTAACACTGGAATGTCTGGATATGCATATGAAGATGGACTATTGATCAGAAGATTTGAAAACAAAATTGATAACCAAATTAGTATTATTGTTCCTTCTTGCTTAAGAATGGAAGTGTTGAAGTTAGCTCATGATTCTGTATTTGCCGGACATCTTGGCATAGCACCGACCAAGAAATCTTTATTAAATAGATTTACATGGCCTGGCGTCACAAAAGACATTGCTAACTATGTAAAATCATGTGAAATATGCCAGAAACACGCTAAAAAGAAACCTAAAATACCCTTGGGGAAAGATGGAAGTTATCACAAAACCGTTTGAAAAAGTAGCTATAGACATTGTAGGTCCGCTACCTGAAACAAATAAAGGCAATTCTTACATACTGGACAGATCAGCCCCACTCAACTCCTCCCTCTTCTCTCTGACCTACACTCTAGCCTAGAACTCCTCTCTCTTGTCACACTCTCGGGTTTGATTGACCAACAAATGATCCTTAAAAAAAATGGGCTATGGAGTCTTTTGCTATGGGACGAAGTACTGTTTGGGCCAAGAAACCACATTTTCATATTAAGCATTTAAAAAATAGGAAAGAAAACAATGGTACAAAGTGGAGATCAGTCCCCAACTCTCTATGTATCTCTCCGTCTCTGCTCTTTCCCTTTCTGCTCTTCTCTTCAAAACATTCCTCCACTTCCATTGAAAGCTTAAGTCCTCTCAGAATCAACCCACACCAAAACTTCAATTCCTTGAACTAAAAAAAAAGTCCTCTTATTGATTATAAATATGTCTAGGTTAGCGACAATCAATCAATCAATCAATCTCTCTCTCTCTCTCTCGTCCTATATCCAAATCTTTATCTCCTTATAAGATTTTTCAGAAAACTTAGGGGACATTGTTAATCTCTTAAAGGACTCACATCATGAAGCAGGTCAAACAATCACTAGGTTACAGTGAGTAACTCATTATGACCTAGATCTAAAAAAAACAAAAATAATGGAATGGCCTGCAGCAGTTTCATCCCATTTCTAAACATATTTCCTTTACTTTTACCTCTCATATGTCCTAGTATTACTATTTGTTAGGTATGGTCTGAAAAAAAAAATCAGATTTGATTTAATCTACAAAGGCTTTACAAAAAAGACACTAATATTTATGAAATAAAAGAAATGAAAAAAAAATCTTACTGAGGAGAACACCATGGGAATGTACAGGGCTGGCTGTTGCACGTAATACAATGTTCATACATGCAGACAAGTAAGTTGCCATGGATGTCGGTCAAAGGCTTTGAGGCAGGCAGCAAGATTTTTCTAATTTCAAGCAGCAAAGTTTTTATCTGTAAGTGAAAAGTAAAAAAGAAAAATTTAAAAGCACATGCATTCATTTCACATATGAGTTGTGTTTCCTCTGAGAGATAGCTATGTACTGTTGAATATCATTATGAGAAAAACAGCTGGACGCTTTAAATTTTGTCTTAATTTATTTCCTCATTTGCAACATTTGCACAATTTAACCACATGCCTGGAGAGCTTCATGACTCATTTTGTAGGTAGAGAGTGTGATATGTATGTTCTGCAACCAGCAACAGGTAGAAAGTGATATGTATGTATTGCAACCAACAACAGGTAGCAAATGTAATATGTATGTTCTGCACCCAGACACAGGTAGAAAGTGTGATATGTATGTCCTGCAACCAGCCACAAGTAGCAAGTGTGATATGTATGTTTCGTAACCAGCCACAGGTGGCAAGTGCGATATGCATGTTCTGCAACCAGCCACAGTTAGCAAGTGTAATATGTATATTCTGCAACCAGCTATAGTTAACAAGTGTAGTATGCATGTTCTGCAACCAGCCACAGGTAGCAAGTGTGATATGTACGTTCTGCAACCAGCCACAGTTAGCAAGTGTAATATGCATGTTCTGCAACCAGCCATAGGTAGTAAGTGTGATATGTACGTTCTGCAACCAGCCACAGTTAGCAAGTGTAATATGCATGTTCTGCAACCAGCCACAGGTAGCAAGTGTGATATGTACGTTCTGCAACCAGCCACAAGTAGCAAGTGTGAAATGAATATTCTGCAACTAGCAATGGGTAGCAAATGTTATATGTATGTTCTGCAACCAGCCACAGCTAACAAATTTGATTGCTGGACTTCAGAATTTGAAAATGGAAAATAGCATTATAAAGAATAATAATTTCCTTTTTTATGATATTATTTTGAAAGGCTTTCACCTGAGCATACCAAGAAGGTGAAACTGAACTAGCTCTTTCCATATTAAATTCAATATTGACTACATCTTGCCAACAAAAGGATACATGATTCTCCACTTCTCCAGCACTTGTGCAACTTTACACAATTAGCAAAATCATTTCTTTTGACTTTTGAAGTTCTATTGGATCTAATTTCTTTCAAGGCATAAAAAGCTATACTAATAAAGTCACATTTAAATAGTTGATTTTTGGAAACTATAGCTAAACCCAGGGCTATGCCTTTTGTATATGAAAAAGTTAGAAATACAAATTCTACATATTTAAAGTTAAACCATGGGCTTCTCTCTTATTAAAAAAGAGAGAGAAAAATGTATACAATGAACAAAAGCCCTGGAGACATATGTGATTCTTAAAAAATCTGTAATTTTGTGACACTTCAAATGCCTGTCACGAATTAATAACTGGTAAGAAAACCACAAGGATCATGTGCCTGATGAAACATTGAAAACCAAGCTTGACAATGAGACATCCTCAATATGGGCATAATACTCTTGAAATGTGTATGGTATCAATGAGAATGTTTGAACTTTCTTGAGTTTGAGTATCCATTAATTTTGATAAAAATGGTGTAACTCTTACTTTTCAATATGCAAAACAGATTGTACACCAAAAATTAAAAAAAAAAATAACTATGAATAAGATGTTTGAAATATGCAAAAAAAAAAAAATTTCAATATGGAAGAAATAAAAAGAAGAAAAAAATTCTATTCATGTTTATGATTTACATAAAATACTGTAAGCACGCTAAAGAATTCATTGTCTCTTGCAGCTGCTCCTTTTAAGTTGAAAAACTGTGTCTTGCTTGGCCTTTGGTGGAGATTATTTGTGATAACCTTTTATTGATTATTTGTGATAACCTTTTATTTTTTAATGATTTAAGTATAAAAAAAACCCAGTTTATAACTGATATGTAAAGATAAAACAGGTTTGCTTTTCTCCGCTGACCTCTTTACAGCCACTTTCATTACAGTCATCTTCCTCACATCGTGCACTCATCCTAAGTTGGTTCTTGTACATCTGTACAGAGAAATAAGTTCAATAATAACACATCTGACTAATAAATCAATTTTGATAAAACAATTATCAATTATTGTGCCACTTGTCTCACTCTCTTGCAGGAGAAAAGAGAAAGACTTTACAAATATATTCTTGAACCAGGCACAAAAAAACTTAAGTAACAAAATGATAAATATTAGAATATAATTTTTAATAAATGTGTTCTTATATAGTAATTCAATCTGCTATTAAATAAAGTCTGCATATCAAGATTGGTGAAGAGAATAAAATCAATGATGCACATGCTACATGCTAAGCTATCATAAAAATCTTTTTCTCAAACTTTTTTCCCTGTTTCAATGATAGAAATTGAGCAGATTTTTTTCACCATAAGTTTCTCCTGATACATTATGAAGAGTCAATTCTGGGATCAATTTACACATAATGGAAAATTATAACTTTTGAGACAAGTTAATAAAGTTTAGGACAAATTTTCAGGGGCTGCTATGTTACAACATCTGATGCTTCTTAAATATTTAAAAAAAAAAGCAACTAAAACTCTGCCTAGATCTATTTCTATTTGTCTATAGCCAAGATGATCAGTTATAAATTGTTTCGTCCTTTCTGGCTGAGATGATCAGTTAAAACTTGTTTTGACCTCTATGGCCAGGATTGATCAGTTATAAATTTTTTGGAACTTTTCATAGGATGCAACTGGCAAAACTGATCACACTCTAATCAGAGCTTGAGAAGCCAAGAAGCCCATCTTCAAAAAGATTATTGCATCCTCTTGTCCATACAAGTTGTGCCTGCTGCTAGAAAGTAACACGGAAGTAACAATTGCATGTTAAAGATAAATTGTGTGCCATATTGTTTAGTAGATCAAAACTATAAAATTAGATACCAGCTCAGAAGTTTATGCAAAAGTAGTCAAAGAAAACCATAACCCTATTACTTGTTGGATCAATTTTTTAAGGAAAAAAAGATTGAATTGAAATTTTCAAAGTTTGGTTTGGCTTTGCTATTTTTTTTTTTCTTCAAATGAAAATGATTTTCCATAAAACATATTCTCCCTTGCAGTTTTTACACAAGTATTAAACACAGGCCTGCTTCAGATAACATTGACCTGTGATTGGTCTGTGGAGGGTTCAACACAGAGCTGATCTCTGTACACCAGATCTTTTGGCTGGATATGCATTGGGTTTTTTAATCCATGGACAAAATAATTGGATCTGGACATCGTTTGAGCAGTCCCTTAAGTATCATTTTTTTACAAAAATGCCAAAAAGTATTAAATTTTCTGATGAACACATTACTTCTCACATTGACTCTTAATATCTATAGGCCTACAACAAAACTGGACAAAACATAAGGAAAACATAAAAAAAAAATTGAGACAAACGATACCAAAAATATTTTAAAAAGTTACTTTCCTTACATTAACTCCAAAACTAAATAATTTTTGATTGAATAAATAGCATTATCATCAGCTCTTATAGATCTCTAAAATAGATCTGAGGTCATAAAAATAAAATAAGACACAATAAAAAACAAAAGATAAAACTATTTGACCAAAGAAACAGTTTTTTGAAGACAAAAGGTTGATATGCTACAGAAATCTTTGTCAAATAGACAGCCCCAATACGTGGGTTTCCAGAAATTTGAGTCCTTTCCTTTAACACATAACAGAAGTCAGTTTTGATCTCACCGCATATGGATGTTCATGTAGAGCTTCAGGCTGGCAGGATGACTCCGCTGAATCGGAAAAGCAACTGTCTGATATCGGAAACAATTTCAACACATCTTATAAATTCGTGCCAAAATAATATTTTCATTTATCTCTACTTGAAATAATATTGAAATGGCTCAGTATGGTCACAACTTAAAAATTAAAAATAAAATGGCATTTTTTTGCTTCTTTTCTTAAAAAATGCATAAATTTGACATATTTCACAAGCGACTCAACAATTACAAGAACAACATTAAAACTTACCAATTTGGGATTGATTAACATAAAAACTAGAAGAATTGCTGCTGGCACTGCAGCCTTGGAACTCTTCTTGTCCGACTTGTACTTCCTCTTTGTTAGACAATGAAAGCTCATTATAAGCAGAGGGACCAGTGGAGCCATTCTGGCCATGGTTTACTTTCTGTGATGCAGCCTGTGATTGAGGAAAGCGTGAAATCTAAGTGAGTTCTTGACATTGTATTGGATAGACCTAGTCTGTTACCATTAGGAACACCAGATTTAGTGTAAATATGAAGTTTGCTCTGTTGTATCTGGTGATGGTGAAGCAGAGTTAGATTTCGATCACTCAGGTTACGGACAGATTGCAATACATCACCCTGCTAATTTGATCAGTTGTGGTAAAGGTAATGGTAATGCAGTAAGAGTTTGAATGCCAGCAGATAAGCTGCCTTCAATGGTTGATCACTCAACCCTTTATTTCACTGAGACCTGTTTGCAGAAACAAATTAAAATGGCTTGGTCTTCAAAAAGCTATCAATCTTGCAATCTGAGGAAAAAAAATTATGGATATATGTCAGTTTGATGCAGCACACTGAAGGAGTGTGCAGACAGATACATGCAAGACAGTGAGCCAGTCACAAAACTATTGTTGTCAGAGATCTGCTGAGAGGTGACGATGCTCTGCAATTGAAAAGTGTCACAAGTTAGAGCTTAAATTTAAAAATGTATCACTAATTGAAAGTGAAGAACGTAAACTTGACCCAGTTGAGGTCTACTGCACAATGCATTCTAACCTCCCAATCTCTCTTTTTGGGTATACAATCTCTAGAGCACTTTAACATATAAGGAAAAGAAAAACAGAGAATATCCCGCACTAGGTTCTTTAATATGATAAAAAAAACTAGTATATTATAAAATTACAAAGAATATAAATTTCATAAAGTTTGATTTGATTTTGAAGATGAAGATCTATCAAATACAAAATAATTGAAAGCAGTCAATTAAAACAAAGGAAAGAATTAGGCATTATGTCTCAACCAAAAAACAACAGCACTCTCACCATCACTCTGAAATTGTTTTCCTGAGGTACATGTGACTCAGGCCTTCGTCTCAGAACAGATATCACTGAATCACCCTCATCAAACTCTGCCTCCTTTATTTCATGACTAAGCTGGTTATGCCCTCCACTGTGGAACTGCTCCCGAGCTCTGGAACCTTTAGAGGAAAGGTTATGCCATTCTCTGTGATTTGCTTCTGCTGAATCCATCAGGTTGCTGTTGAGGAACAAAAGGACAAAAACTTACAGTAATGGTTACAGAAGCAAACTTGATGAAGGGAAGGAAATCATATGACCCACAAGCAAGGCAGTTCAAGAATATATGAACCAAAAATAAACAATAATAATACAGATTATTTCAAGAGCGTTCTCCCTTAAAAATCCAGCTCAGAGCCCTCATAAATGCAATTGAAAAAAAAATTTAAAAAATTATATTACTACAATAAATACAATCACAATTGCCTTCCTGCCTGCAAGAACATGTTTTACAGATTATTTACATATCAAATAATAAATAATTAAATTGTACAAAAGTAGTAACAGCAAAGGCAGAAGTAGTAGTCGTCGTAATAGTAGTAGTAGTAGTATAATTATATAATTATATAATAATAATAATAATAATAATAATAATAATAATAATAATAATAATAATAATAATAATAATAATAACAAAAGAAATAAAGATTAGAGATTCTATATTTTTGGTAACTACATTTATCTCGACAATACTTTACTTTATCAACCCATATCAGTGATGGAATCACACAACCCCCCCCCCCCCCCCCCTTTTCTACATCTGGAGAAAAATATTTTGTTTGATTCAAAATTTCCACTTGCCACCCAGAATGTAAATGTTTGCATGCATGGTATGGTCTCATCAAGCAATACTTGATTTCTAAAGGTCCTCGAAAGGCAACTGAAGTTGCTACTCAGCAGACTAAACTAACCCCCCCCCAAAAAAAAAAAAAAAAAAAAAAAATAATAAATAAATAAATAAAACCACAAAAAAAAAAAAACAAAGAAAAAAAAAAAACAACAAAAACAAACAAAAAACAGGATAAATTTTTACAGGCTTAAGATCAGTTACTATTCAGGAACCATGTCAAATACCTCAGCCTAGCGCCCAAGCTGCATTGTGTGAATAAAAAAGTTAAGATCTTGATCTAATCTAGATCTAGAATCTATGTGCTGAGAATGTTTGGGGAAAAAAAATTCAAGTTCTATGAATATTTATACAAACTGAAAATTCTAACCAGGAGATAAGAATGTCAAGTTCTAAAATCTAGATCTAGGTATAATCTAATATAAACCCACACCTATCTAACAACTTATAGATTGGTGAATTTTAATTATAGTAGAAGTCCCATTTTCTTCCGAAATAAATGGAGTATCTAGATCTGGAGATCTAAGCTACTTCCCCTTTTTCAAAGGGATCGAGTAAAAAGAAAAAAACAAAACCCAACAAATAGGGAACCTAATACCAATAAATGACAAAATGAGCTATAAATTCGTGTTTACGACGTTAAATGTCTAACTCTGATAGTAAAATAAATCTAGATTTAGATAAAAAAAACTATGGTTATCAAGATCTGGATCTAGACTATCTAAATTATCTAATACCTAGATCTAGATCTTCAAATATGCACCTCCTGATCGAAACTCACATCAGGTTATGTTTGGAATTTGGAAGTTCCAAGAAATAAACCAGGGGAGGTAATGTTCATTGCTAAACGATTTTTGCTCAAAACAACAAGAACCCCCCCCCCCCACTCTCTCTCTCTCTCTCTCTCTCACACACACACACACACAAAGAATGCAAAATATTTCTCAAACAGTTACTGGTTCTCTCCCTCACCAGCAAGATTGTCTCCAATGTACAACATATTATTTTTACGACTGCGGACAGTCATGCTCTCATTGGGTATTATGTGAAGTACTATAGTTACATTGTAAAAGTTGTGGCAGATGAAAGGTGATAAAAAAGGCCCGGGGCATTGTCAGTCTGTTGCTCGGCGTCTTCTGTTCTTAGTTTTGTTAGATCCATCACTGCCATAACATTTTTTTCTTGCTACAGTAGAAACATTTAAGTCTAGTTTGAAATTTGTGATTGAAATCTTTCTTCCACAATCCAACGTGATATGTAGCAGATTTACAACATGAGAAACGCAGAGCCAAAGTAATTTTACGATAGATCTATCATGTTAAAATTATGTACGAAAGCAGGCACGTTCAAACATTCATTGACCCCAAATCAAATGCTAACTGAACTGCGGACGCCATGCCAACCTCGGCTAAGAGAATCGTCAAAACCCAAATATTTTTAAAATCCACGCCTGTGATAAATTTTCTCATACTTGTGACTTCAAGATGTATTTCTTCTTTTCTTTTCTTTTTTTCTTTTCTTTTCTTTTCTTTTTTTTTTTTTTTTTTTTTTGAGCTTCCAAAACAGAAGAAACTGTACTCCTCACTCATTTGTTATTCCTAGCTTCACGCACCGATGGACTCTACTCTTGTGACGCTCCTTTCCCAAAGCCTCATTTAGCTGTCGCGAGTACCATGGCGAGCCTCAAATAACATCAATTTTTTCATGCATTTGACTGAACCAGCCTCTTAACTCCATCCAATGATCGGTTTTTTTTTCTTTCTAAGTCATTCTCCACACAATCAAACGTTTAGCCATTACGACGCTGACGAGCCTTGCCTAGAACCGGTACTCAAAGTTACAGGTTCTGCACCTTGTCAAAAAATAGAAATACCGGATAATCTTAAAACGTTGAACTTATCAATGTTCATACGTAGGCCATACAAAAATTTCCCAGAATATTGGCATACTGTTTTGCCTTTAGAAAAAAAAGAATAACATTCGTCATTTAGAGATTTTTTTTTTTTTTTTTTGTAAAATGTATTCTGACACGCGTATGCAGAAATGTGAGGCCCCACTGCCATCACTTTCATCATGGATGCGTAGTTGCGGTATCTTACGTGATGTTAGGCCAGAGGATAAATCTATGAACCAGAACCAAGATAGACCTTTACTAATGTCCTCATACTTAATCTAACATTAGATAATAAGCTTCGTTATTGCGGAAATTCCCGATTGACTAATTTTTTTTTTTTCTATATTTGAACGGAGTCCATTGACGCAGCACTTTCCTTGAACAATTTTCATTGAAAGCCTGCTTAATAGTATAATGTCGCCTTTTTATGGGTCATTTCCACTTTAAACCTACTTATACTCTTTTTGAGAATCATTATTTTCACTTCAGTATTAAATTTAACTTTAAAGTTCTCAAACTGAACGATCTTACGTCTGCATCTATTTTGGTTATCGGGGTTTCCCGACTACATAAGATTTTCCTGGCAACAAAATTACAGGTACTGATCTTAGTCATTTCAGATAACTTATAACAGCGGACGCACATACTGTTGGTGAAAACCTGCGGCAACCTGCCTGATATAACTAAAAATACCAAAATCTACTTCGAGGTAAGAAGATCTAATTGATAAGATTTAACAGCTTGTTACTGTAGTAAAGACACCATGAAACTACTATTATTTCTAACCTACAGGCCAAGCCTAAATATTTCGAGTCCCACAGAGCTAAGAAAACTGAGAACAGAGCCAGAGACATTTGCCCTGACATTAGAGTCGGGAGTACAAAACAGCAAAACTGATGTAAAGATTTGCACTCTAATGCTTTTTGAGATAGTTTATTACCGGTACTTCACCTTTAGCTAAGTTTAATGATCTGCATGAAAAAAGCAACAACAATTAAAAAAGAATATTGTGAGCTAAAGAATGAAAACAACACGGAATAAATAGTGTGCGAAAATTACTACATGTACTTTCAGAGAACAGTCTGACACAAGATTCTGTGCATGTGAGACACTCAGCGGCAGGATATTGTTTACACACGAGAAGCCTTGCACGTTCACAACTTCTGAAACGCCAAAATGTTATCTGTCGGTGAGTTAAGTGCTCGAGGGAGCAACATTAGATCTATTGTCGCTTTATGATCTTCCTCTTTCAATGCTCGAAAAGCAAAGTACGTTAAAATAAAATAATTAGTAAACCCATGTACGGATTAAAAAAAAAATGTTAATTATTATCTAGGTTTAAATAATCGCGCGGCTAAGAATTCCCGCAATGCAGTGTAGTTTTGTGCCCTTAATGCGAAAGTTAGCAGCTTTCTAACGAGCGTTTCAAACGATCTGAAAACAGATTGGGAAAGGTAAAAATTCAGCCATTCCTATTTTTGCGCATTATTTCTTTCTTATGTTTCGTTTTTGTCCTTGCATTGCTGTAAAAGCGATTAAGGATTTCATTTTTAAACAGTCGATTTAGAGGTTACTTAGAGTGATATGCTGGATAAAATTTGAAGTCATTTGGTGCAGTGGTTCAGAAGCCTTTTGCCTCAGAAATTTGAAAGTCCACAAATATAAAAATTATGTAGTATGTATATATATATATATATATATATATATATATATATATATATATATATATATATATATATATAAAGAATATTTAAATATTTTAAACAATGATTCAATCACACGCTTACCTATGATTGGTAGTTGCAAATATTGCAATTATAAAAATGTTTAAGTTCATTAAAATATCCAGGTACTGTGCATACTGCTATCAAAGTAAAGATATAAAGAGCAACTTTTATAAACCTTTATTTTGCTAAAATTAGATTAAATGTCCAAGTGTAGTACATAAGTTCCATTTTTGAAAAATATTCTATCATTTTTTTTTTTTACAGAATTTTTAGCTAAATCTAAGATCTCAATAGATCAATTTCTCCAAATCCAATAAAACAGCATGTCCTGAGATATGAAATCATTTAGCCGATAGACAATTCTCGTACGATTCATTGACGGTTGATGAATCGACTTTAGCTCAGCATTAAATTTTATTCCGCATGAAAGTATTTTCTTTATCTATTTTAACGCATTTGCAAGTATCCCCATTTTTACATCAATCATAAATTGAAAGCTAAGCAGTCATAGAGTTAATGCAATCAGGTGATAAAGAGCAATAACGCTAAGTGTTATCAGCGTAATTATATGAGGTGCAAAGTTATCAGTGTGAATAGAAACGGCTCCACAACTAAACCCTGAGGAACTCAGTATATGGTTGGACCTTTATTAGAACAGGTGTAATCTATCTTTACTTTTTGTTGCCTAACAGATCCAATTTCAGAGGAAGATAAAGTTAAAAACTCAAACAATGTTTACAATCGGTCGAGAGGGACAGCGTGACTGATCGTGTGGAACACAGCAGAATGGCTAGCGATGACAGATTGTCAATATCGATATCTCTCAGTATAATTATCTACAATTTTACTGGTGCATCTTGAGATTGCCATTATCGATATCTCTCAGAATAACCGTCTATAAATCTAACTATTACCGTACCGGTATCACTACTTTGATCAGACTTGCTAGTACACTGACTTTTTCCTGGTCAGTTCTTTGAAGAAATTTGGAAAGAAATATCATATTTAAACCTGAGCGGTAAAAGAAGCTTTCTGAGAAGAGAAACAACTAAAGGATCTTTGAAATCCTATGAGAAAACATCTTTAACCAAAGGACAGTTGAAAATGTTTGTGAGATGAGGTAAAATGATGTCATTTATCGTACAGACGTTAGAGATCGAGCTCGTTGAAACTTCTATAGGCTTTTGACTTGAGTTTTAATAAAGAACGTTTTGAAAACGCTGGGAATTTTGTTTCTTAAGACGCCAATGTAAGGTATCTTTGTTTTCTGTTTCTCAATCATTTCGCACAAAACTTGGAAAAAATTTTCAGATAAATTACTAGAAGCAAGCGTAGATGCAGCTTTTTGTTAACACCTTTATTAAAAAAAAAGTTTGTAAAATTGGAGAAGAACGCTGTATCTCAACCAAAACGAATCAGTTAAATGGGATTCAATGGACTTAACATTAAATATTCTAGTTTTGATTAATTTTTGTTACTTTATAAAGGATTTTAGCGTTCAATTATTAACATTTCTTCTCATTCACGTTAAAGAATGAATATAATCGGTCCTTGTGTATGCTTCCCTTTCTCTAGGAATTTAAATTTTAAAATGTTGTACCGCATAATGAAGCTTAAGTCTAAGAGAGACTCTTTAAAAGTTAAAACCATTTTGTTTTTCTTTTCTTCTTTTTATTTTTTGCAGGAATGGTTATCAACAATGACGGTAAGCAAATGCTCTGATGTCGGTGAACTAGTGTGTGGATTTCTAAACAATGTTATCTTGTGCAGCAAAATCTTCTCATTATAAAATTTAAGTCTTTCATAATAAAGATAAAGGCACTCCAGTGTCTAACATTACCACAAACTTTTGAGTAGAATGAACTAAGATATTCCCTGATTAAAACATACAATACATTTTATAACAGAAGAGTAACGTGTGCAGAAACAGATTCTAAGAATAAAAATTTCTTTGACCTTTAACCTCCTTTGAGATCAGCGGGTTCGCTACTTCTGTGTCGCAGTATGCCGTAAATTTTAGTCAACAATAATTATTTTGACAGTACAGGCATTTTCACTTGACTTCACCTTGCTCTTCCACTAGCATTTGTCCGTCGTTATCACTTCGGCAAATCTACTTGTTGCTGTAGACGAAACTCCTAGATAACTCAATTTAACCATTAAGCTTTTCATAAGAACATAATATTATGCTCGTTGATAATGAAGTACATGTAATCAAACTGCTCTTGAGGCTCTAGACTTGATTCTTTCATTTGTGGTCTCTTAGTTTAGACTACGTACCAATCTAATAACTAGATTCTTTCAGTTGTGGCCTGTTAGCGCAGACTACATACCAATCTACTAATTTGATTTGACTGTTTCTCAACATCTGATCGCCCTTGGTTTTGCTGATCGCGCGCCATGCCCCTGTGTGCGATCTGCAGACTACGAGCATAACAACATCGTGGTGCCGGAGATACGGCTGCCCAATGGGAAGGTCCTGACACAGTGCTACTTAGGCTTGGAGAACAGAATATTCGAGGTGAGACCATCCCCAGCCCTAGGTCACAGTAGAATCAAGGTAAAAGATCTACTCTCTCGTTGTTTTCTCCCTTATTGACATATATGTAGTAAAGGAGTATACTCTTACAGCATTATGCTTGTTTTAATCCTTTCCTCAGCTTTATTTGGAAAGCAAAAAGAAGTTCCTGGAAAACAAAAGAAAATCGGGGATGGGTGGGTAAAGTGTAGGCTAGATGGAAAGAAGAAAAAATGTGGATACCCAAAAATTTAGCATCAAGAACTAAGTGTATTTTGTGCTTGCTCTCTTGTGTTTCTTTTGTAAAGCCAGGGAGTCACTGCCATATCTTGGCTGTTCACACAGAGAACTGAAGCAGAGCTGGGCGGTTAGATCTAAGAGTTGCTTACCACTTACAACCACAGCCTGGGCTGTGTGGGAGACTTTACTAGTGTTGAAACCTCAGCATATGAAATCAATGAAGTCTGGAAAATACAAAAAAACAAGAAACCAACAAAAAACGATCCAAAAAAAAGTAACAAAAAACAAACAAACAAATACGAAACAAACCTTAGAATCCAGGTTATTAATAGATCCTATTTACAAACAAAAAACTAAGCAATAAAAAAACCCAATGAAATTTGGAAAAAAAAAGAAAACAACAACAAAAAAAAACGACCAAAAAAAAGTAACAAAAAACAAACAAACAAATACGAAACAAACCTTAGAATCCAGGTTATTAATAGATCCTATTTACAAACAATAAAAAAAATTCTAGTCTTTAACGTATCACGCCGCAAGGAAACAATCAATGTAATATCCACACACCCGCAAGGAACCAATCAATGTAATATCCACACACCCGCAAGGAACCAATCAATGTAATATCCACACACCCGCAAGGAACCAATCAATGTAATATCCACACACCCGCAAGGAACCAATCAATGTAATATCCACACACCCGCAAGGAACCAATCAATGTAATATCCACACACCCTCAAGGAACCAATCAATGTAATATCCACACACCCGCAAGGAACCAATCAATGTAATATCCACACACCCGCAAGGAACCAATCAATGTAATATCCACACACCCGCAAGGAACCAATCAATGTAATATCCACACACCCGCAAGGAACCAATCAATGTAATATCCACACATTCAATGCATCAACCACAAGCAATGAATCACTCAACGAATCAATTAACCAAACTATTAACGAACCGAACAATCAAATGACCAACCAATCAACCAGAAAACCATTGAACCAACCAATTACATTATTACGCCAATCAACCTACTAATCTATCAATCAACCAATGAATCAATCAGCAGGCCAACCATTGAATCAATCAATCAATCAAATAATGGATCGCTCAATCAGTCAATCAACCAATCAATCCACCAATGTATCGATCAATTAATGAATCAACCAACCGAGCAACCAAATAATGAATGAATCAATCAGCCAACCATTGAACCTACCAATAAGCAACCAATAAATCAACTGACCGCCAATTAACCAACCGTTCCGTCAACCTACAATAAATCAAGCGACCAATCAATCAACTAACCAGCAATAAACCAACCAATAAATCTATCAACCAATCAACCAATCAACCAATCAACCGACCAATTGATCGACTAATCTATCAAGCAACCAATCAATGAATCGATCAACCAATGAACAAACAAACAAACCAAACAGCCAATCATTGAACCAATCCCCCAATGAATTAATCAACCGACAATTCAATGGACTATTCAACCTATCAAACAACAAACCAATCAATCAATCAATCAACCTATTAATTAACCAACCAGTCAATAATCAATCGATCAACTGACCAATCAATCACTCAATCAATGAACCGCCCAATGAATCAACTTATCAACAAACAAACAATCAATCAGTCAATCAATCAACCGACAAATCAACCAAACAGCTAATCAACCAACCAAATAAACAACCGACCAATAAACCAACCAATCAATCAACCAACCAACCAATGAATTGTTCCTGACGTATCCCCAGGAGGTCGAGCACCTGTTGAAGCGTCACGTGCCTGGCGCTAACCCAAGTGCCCACCAGATGCGGGTGACCAACCCAAGCGAGACGGTCGTGCTGCAAGACTTGGAAGTTGTCGAGACCTACTACAAGTTGCTAGAGAACTCAAGCTACGTTACTGTGCAGCTTATCAGGTGAGGTGGAGGTGAGGGGGGAGTTGAAGCTAATCAAGTGAGATGGAATGGTTTGGGGTGGGGGTAGGTGGAGCTAATCAGGTGAGGTGGAGTGGAGGGAGTGGAGGGGGGAAGTGAAGCTAATCAGGTGAGGTGGAGTGGTTGGAGGGGAAGGTGGAGCTAATCACGTGAGGTGGAGGGGAGGGGTAAGGTGGAGCTAATCAGGTGAGGTGGAGGGGAGGGGGGAGGAGGTGGAGCTAATCAGGTGAGGTGGAGGGGAGGGGTAAGGTGGAGCTAATCAGGTGAGGTGGAAGGGAGGGGGGAGGTGGAGCTAATCAGGTGAGGTGGAAGGGAGGGGGGAGGTGGAGCTAATCAGGTGAGGTGGAGTGAAGGGAGGAGGAGGTGGAGCTAACCAGGCGAAGTGGAAAGAGGGGGAGGTAGAACTAACCAGGTGTGGAGTAAGTGGAGCTAATCAGATGAGATGGAGGGGATGGGGGAGTTAATCAGGTGAAATACAAGGGAGCTGACTTGTACTACGTCAACATAAGATGTTGATAAAAATTAGTATTCCTATTATGTGGAAACAAAACTAGGTTTCTTTAAAAAATAACCACCTAGCCTGTGAGAGTTATTTGCATTCTGCCCTCTGCATTACTACACCTTAGGTCTTCTATTACATGCGAACTAAGCATCATACTTAGCCTTTCTAGTATGTGAGAACGGCTGAAATTTCTGTCCTGTCCACAGTTCAGCTGAGTAGCGAGGAGAGACCTGCGCTGGTGGAGGAAGGCAATGTTGATTGGCTATGAAGTAGACAATTTACGTTATACATCAAGGACGCTGCCTGTCTAACGCATTTTCTGTTAAAGACAAATCCGCCGTTGAACTTCTTATCGTTGAGCAGAATCTGTGGCCGTTTCTGGACCATCTCGACTCGGACTTGGGCTATAATTTATTCTCCAATGTCATCATAAATAATGTTATACAATCAATTGTATCATTGCTAAATTATATTAATCATCATTTACATGATTGTGAAACCAATCAGCTTCGAAATCTTCAATGTCTTGATCACAACCAGCACCAGCATCATGACTGTCATGATCACCACCGACACCAGTATGATGACTGTCATGATCACCACCGACACCAGCATCATGACTGTCTGAATCACCACCGACACCAGTATGATGACTGTCATGATTACAACCAACAACAGCATCATGACTGTCATGATCATCACCGACACCAGCATGATAATTGTCATGATCACCACCAACACCAGCATGATGATTGTCATGATCACCACCAACACCAGCATGATGACTCTCATGATCACCACCAACACCAGCATGATGATTGTCATGATTACCACCAACACCACCATGATGACTGTCATGATCACCACCAACACCAAATGATGACTGTCATGATCACCACCAACACCAGCATGATGACTGTCATGATCACCAGCATCATGACTGTCATGATCACCACCGACACCAGTATGATGACTGTCATGATCACCACCGACACCAGCATGATGACTGTCATGATCACCACCGACACCAGCATGATGACTGTCATGATCACCACCGACACCAGCATGATGACTGTCATGATCACCACCGAACTAGCATGATGACTGTCATGATCAGCACCACCAACACCAGCATGATGACTGTCATGATCAGCACCACCAACACCAGCATGATAACTGTCATGATCACCACCGACACCAGCATGATAACTGTCATGATCACCACCGACACCAGCATGATAACTATCATGATCACCACCGACACCAGCATGATAACTATCATGATCACCACCGACACCAGCATGATGACTGTCATGATCACCACCGAACTAGCATGATGACTGTCATGATCAGCACCACCAACACCAGCATGATGACTGTCATGATCAGCACCACCAACACCAGCATGATAACTGTCATGATCACCACCGACACCAGCATGATAACTGTCATGATCACCACCGACACCAGCATGATAACTGTCATGATCACCACCGACACCAGCATGATAACTGTCATGATCACCACCAACACCAGCATGATGACTGTCATGATCAGCACCACCAACACCAGCATGATGACTGTCATGATCACCACCGACACCAGCATGATAACTGTCATGATCACCACCGACACCAATATGATGTCTGTCATGATCACCACCGACACCAGCATGATGACTGTCATGATCACCACCGACACCAGCATGATGACTGTCATGATCACCACCGACACCAATATGATGTCTGTCATGATCACCACCGACACCAGCATGATGACTGTCATGATCACCACCAACACCAGCATGATGACTGTCATGATCACCACCGACACCAGCATGGTGACTGTCATGATCAGCACCACCAACACCAGCATGATGACTGTCATGATCACCACCAACACCAGCATGATGACTGTCATGATCACCACCAACACCAGCATGATGACTGTCATGATCACCACCAACACCAGCATGATGACTGTCATGATCACCACCAACACCAGCATGATGACTGTCATGATCACCACCAACACTAGCATGATGACTGTCATGATCACCACCGACACCAGCATCATGACTGTCTTCTTCTTCTTCTTCTGTTTTTGTTTTGTTTTTTTGTGTAAAACTAAAGTCAATTGATATTTGTGTTAAGTTCAGTTTTTCCTTTAGTTCAAATTTGCTCTTATTATTTATTTCCAGAATATCAAAAGAAAAAGACCATGATAATGCTGTAAATAAAGGATACTGGAAGCAGAAGATTAAAGATAGTTTTTTCCCAATTCAATTTTCATAGTTTAGTTCTATACTAAGACGAAACGGATACTTTTTTGTGTGAAAGGAATTCCTCAGAAATTCCAGTTTATGGTGCATAGAAACATAATGATCCCCTCCCCCTCCCCCTAACACTCAAAAAGAAACTACAGAAAACTGAAAGATCAAAGGAAACACGCCTTGCAGATTAGATGTCTGAATGACTCAGAATTCTTACTAGCTTCAAATGACGCACGCACAAAGTTTTTTTACTCTCCTTACCCAACAACACAGGGTATTAGGAAAATCACAGTTTTTTAGGCATACAACTCTTTTCACATCATTCAACTACACTTAAAAAAAAACAACAAAAAAACAAAAAAACAAAAAAACAAAAAAAAACGACAAGACCCAAAAAATAACAAAACACACACAAGCAACACATTTATTGTGAAACTTTTTGTGGAAAAACCCTTGAACTAAATGAAAAAAAAAATCATGAAGCTAGTATGTGCGCGAAAAAAGAGAGAAAGAGAGATAGTGCGTGACGTCAGTTGACATTAATTTCTGTGCCCAACTCTTGAGACATTGCTTGTTCTTCACACCACTAGACCTGAATCTATTTATAAAGTTGAAGTTTAGCTTTATCTAATTTGTGAAAGTTCCTCGGAAATAATCACACAATCTTTCTCTCTGTGTTGACAAAAGCCACAAAAGCTAAAGTACAAAGGTATGGTCACTACGTATTTCTGCTTCTGGATCTAGATCTCTAGATAAAAAGGTTTACTACCATTCATTTTACGCCGTAACAATGGTTATATTTAGACTCTGGGTTTGGAACTGGGTTTAGATCGAAATGAGGGAGACAAACATAATATGATAACTGATGTACGCCTAAAACTCACATTGCGGTAGGCATATATGGGGGCTTATTAAACTACACTGCTTAACTTTGGTCTACATCAAGATTTATTATTTTGAAAAGAAACTGTCCGTTGATAGACATTGACGCAGGTATTGGATGGATTAGAATAATATTAGAAATGTTAACTTATAAACATAATAAAAAAAAATTCGGGGTATGTAAAAGAAAATTTAATCTAGATGGATAGGTTTTGTGTATATCACACACACACACACGCACATTCCTAACTATATCTTGCTCCTTGTTTACACCCTTTTATTCAGACTGTCACTGAATAGGAGGTGTGTCATTTTGTTTCTTTTGGTAGTTCGGACAACGACTGCATCGTATAAAAGAGTGAGTGTCATAGAGAGACAGAGAAAGAAAGAGAGAAAGAACGATAGAACGAGAAACAGACAGAAGAAAAGAGCAGATATATATATATATATATATATATATATATATATATAGAGAGAGAGAGAGAGAGAGAGAGAGAGAGAGAGAGAGAGAGAGAGAGAGAGAGAGAGAGAGAGAGAGAGAGAGAGAGAGAGAGAGAGAGAGAGAGAGAGAGAGAGAGAGAGAGAGAGAGAGAGAGAGAGAGAGAGAGAGAGAGAGAGAGAGAGAGAGAGAGAGAGACAGAGATTCATTTTCTGTACCCTACCTTACAAAGGACATAATAATTGGTGTGGATATATAACCTTGACGCGCCAGTCTCGCCAGCAGCAAGCTTCCCAGGCAGGCCTGGACTGCTGTAGCCCATAACAAGTTGAACATGGCATGGTTTGAGGGCGGCAAACGTGCCCGATTCTTCGCGGCGGAGCGGAAGCGGAATAAGCTGGTAGAAAAAATACGCAGGCGCGAGTTCAAATATCCTCCCATTCAACCAAGGGGATATTACTCTGACATCGTCACAAAGGAGGCGGACCTGGGTACTGTAGAGGTGAGGCTACAGGAAGTGGAGAGCTTGTGGGCTGTGAGTGAGAAGTACTTTGTAGAAAGACAAAAAAAAAGAAACCTGGAAATGTTAAAAAATATGTGCATGCATGTAAAAGGAGACGGAGTGGGAAAGAGAGAGAGAGAGAGAGAGAGAGAGAGAGAGAGAGAGAGAGAGAGAGAGAGAGAGAGAGAGAGAGAGAGAGAGAGAGAGAGAGAGAGAGAGAGAGAGCGAGAGAGGGTGAAAGGGAGAGAAGGAGGATGGGATTCTTCCTCTATCTCTCTCACTCTCTCTTTGTCTCTTCTCTCTTTCGATGGAATAATTTCCTTCCCCTTGCTACTTTAGGTGGGAGGAGCAGACACTCACCACAGTACTCTATGGCAAGTAAACACTGAGAAGAGAATACCGCCAGGTGAGGACACAAGTCGCTCTTCTTACCTCCTCCTCCTTCTCTATCTTTTTATCTGTGTGTCGGTCTATCTATCTTTCTTTCTCTCGCTATTTTTATTTATTTCTTTCTCATGTAACTCTCTCTTGCTTATTATCTCTCTTTCTCTCTCTCTCTCTCTCTCTCTCTCTCTCTCTCTCTCTGTCTCTCTCCCCCTCTCTTTTAACGAACCTGCTTCTTTTTTTATCCTTTACTTGTTTTTGTGTATTTTATACCTTCTTCGACGGTAAGTATAAATTAAGAGTAGGCGACACCAATGATACATAACAACTCGTCTAAACAGTAGCAGATTTTCCTATCCTTTAGGAGATCTGTTTAACCTCCAACCCCTTCCTACTCTTCGTCCCTCTTAACGGATTTTACCGAAATATGCGATGAACACGTGGCACTTCCCTGCTAATCGAAATGTTCTGTTTGACTCATTCAAAGTGTGTGATATCACGGCTCAAGCTGTCTCAAACTCTGCGTGACGGCGGCCAGCCAATCAAGTACTAAATCTTGTGGCTCATAATTATTATAATAATAGTAATAATAATGATAATAATAGTAATAATAATGATAATAATAGTAATAATAATAATAATAATAATAATAATAATAATAATAATAATAATAATAATAATAATAATAATAATAATAATAATAATAATAATAATAGTAATATTAATAATAATAATGATAGTAATAATAATAATAATAATAATGATAGTAGTAGTAATAATAATAATAATAATAATAATAATAATAATAATAATAATAATAATAATAATAATAATAATAATAATAGTAATAGTAATGATAATAGTAATAATAATAATAATAATAATAATAATAATAATAATAATAATAATAATAATAATAATAATAATAATAATAATAATAATAATAATAATAATAATAATAATAATAATAATAATAATAATAATAATAATAATAATAATAATAATAATAATAATAATAATAATAATAATAATACTAATAATACTACTAATAATACTACTACTACTACTACTACTACTACTACTACTACTACTACTACTACTACTACTACTACTACTACTACTACTACTACTACTACTACTACTAATAATAATAATAATAATAATGCATGTACCACATGATTATGATGGTGCAGACAAATTAGGAAAGACAGTTCTCAAAGGTTAGAAACTTAGATCACCGTTTAAACTGGCCAAAAATCAAATTCTGACGTCAGATACACCTGACGAGCAAACTGGGATTGTGAAGCAACGAACAAAACTTGAAATGGACCAAACTTAAACAAAAAATTAAATTCTGAATATAAAAGACAAAGTGGTAGAAACTAAACTTTGATGTGCAGACTTTGCATTGGCCACACATGGTCAGCACACAATCTCCTGCTGAAAAGGGTAGAATGTTTTTCTTATATTTATGGCAGCCTCTGTCAAACAAGTACTAGTAAAATGTGTAGATTTTCTAAAGTACGAGAAATAAACTCTACGGGTCAAACTATCTCTAGAGATTTTTATGAGAGGTAAACTCCTACAAGATAACAGGTTACATGAATGAATTGACTTGTTTTAACGTTGCTTCAATATTTTTACGCTTTTCAACATATTCGAAAAAAATTAAAAAATGCAAAGAATTAACTTATTTACAGTGAGACCAACGAGAGCCATACGGTCTGAAGGAAGCCAACTCGTATTCTTCGCGAGAATTTTTTTAAAGTGGATAAAAAAAATTATCTAGAGAAAGTGAGAATTCCACTCAGAATATTGTGTTAAAAAAACAGCGAATTAAGTTTTTGTCGTTATCGCAGGCTTTCTAACAGTAGCGTGATTAGTCTCAGGAAAATACCCTCAGAACAAAGCTGGCGTCAGCTGTTAAAACATCATTCAACCAATCAATGTCGTCACTGTAAGCACATGTGGGTTTCCTTCTGACCAGCTCTGGACTTCAAGGCGACATCGACAGAGGTCAATTGGCACTTAAAGTCTCAGGTGTTCGGCCCTCATACAGGAATCTTTGTTGCCAAGGTAACTTAATCAAAACAATGATGCAAATATCTTGGTTACAAGTATAACTTAGTCAAAACAATGATGCAGATTTCTTTGTTGAAAATGTAACTTAGTCGAAACAAGGATACAGACATCTTTGTTGGAAAAGGTAACTGTTGGAAAAGGTAACTTAGTCAAAACAAGGATACAGATATTTTTGTTGAAAAAGATAACTTAGTCGAAACTAGGATACAGACATCTTTGTTGAAAAAGGTAACTTAGCCAAAACAAGGATACTGATATCTTTGTTGAAAAAGGTAACTTAGTCAAAACAAGCATACAGACATCCCCTGAAAGCAAAATGCAGAAACACACAAGTGCGAAAAAAAATTATATGCAAAAAAAAAAAACGTATTAAAATACCATTGCCATGCTCCTATTGCTGGATGGTAATGACTTGTTTATGAGCTGTAAGTTTAGCTACGATCATTTCATCCACACACGAACCACCCGTGTTTCTTGCCTTTTTCCAGGCCAAGCAAGGCGAGAGCTGTGCCAGTGGTATTGTAAGTATAATAGATCTATCTTGTTGGGAAATCAACATCCTTAAACAAATAAAACGAGGTTTCATCCAAGCTTAGCTCTTTTCTGTGGTTTACGCTTTTAAATAGCCTGAAATATGAATCTGGTTACTCCTTAATATTGCCCTGAAACAAAATGAGACAATAGCAATCTTCATCTCAGTCAAAGAAGCCATTACATGTGTAGTATGCGTTGCATTGAACCATGTTTAAACGCCATTCTGGCTATATAAGTGATTGCTATTTTAAAACTTCTATAAAATAATACAAGACCATGATGATGGTGATGATGATAATAATAATTATGTTGATAATAATAACAATAACGATAATAATAATAATATAATAATAATAATAATAATAATAATAATAATAATAATAATAATAATAATAATAATAATAATAATAATAATAATAATAATAATAATAATAATAATAATAATAATAATAATAATAATAATAATAAGAAGAAGAAGAAGAGGAATGATGATAATATAAATATAATATATATATATATATATATATATATATATATATATAATTACATATATGTATATAATTACATATATGTATATATATATATATTATGTATATATGTATCTATATATTTATACATCTAGATATCTATATAATATAATGAAGCAAGGCGAAAATTGGGAACCATCTAACCGAGCAAATCAAAGAAAAAAAATGTGATTTTTTTTTTTAAAGAAAAAGACGAATGTGCGAACTACTTCCTGTAAGCACAGCTTAACAGAAATTGTAGGAAGTAAACTTTGAGTACGCAGACGATATAAACGGCGGCAGATCTAAATTTCTAAAACCGTCTGGAATAAGTGTAAGATCTAACCTAAGTAAAGAATCTAAAAAGCTACTTGGCCATAAGCTCTAGATCTAGGGCCTATGTGTTTACAACAGCTAGACTCAAATCAAAAGGTTAAGATCTAGACTAGACAGATCTCGATTGAACTTTAAGGCTTAGAATTTTAACAAAAATTTTAATTTCTAGATCCTGATTTTGTGTTTAGAATAAAAATGGATCGCGATTTCTAGATCTAGATTCTAGGTAAAGATAGGCAGGTGGAGGCGGAAGTCGAACAATAGATATCAAAACTATAGACTTGTTTAATTCCCAAAGGTTCCACACTGCCGGAAAATATAAACCATGGTTTCTTTCGTAGAACGGGGTTTTCAGCAATAGAGCTAGGCGAAAAATGTGGACCATCCAACCAAGCAATTCTAGACCACCTAGGCACGTTAAATTTGGCATAAAGTTGTAAATTGGCCTAAATATTGGAGTGGTCATAATATTTTTTCACCAATATAGTGTGTTTGGAAACTTTGAGGCAAACATGTGATAATTGTTTTCTTAAAAGAAAAAGGTGGAAAGTGACAGTCATATACTCGTAAGTACAGCTGAGTAGAGGCGGCAGGAATGAAACTGAAAGTAATTATACAGTGACAACGACGTCAGATCTAAAACGTCTGTGATAGATCTAAATGTTATAGAGTAAGATCTAGTTAAAGAATCTAAGACATTAATTTGCTTGGACACAGATTCTAGATATCGGACCTTGATATTTAAAGTATCTAGACTCAAATCAAAAGATTTAGGTCCAGATTAAAATACACCTAGATTAACTTTTAGTTTTACTTTTAAGCATAGAAGTTAAGCTGTACGGGTCGATCTAGATCTAGATTCTGTGTTTAGAATTAAAGAGCTATGTCTAGATTCTATGTACAGGTAGATAGGTGGAGGATATCTGGATCATGTAAGTGAAAGGATAGATATCAAGTCCATTTATAAGCCTATATGGAAAGGTAAACGATACTTACCAAGTTGAAGTTTGCTGTATATTCTACGGACCCATTAATATTCATCTAGGTCAATTGAGATAGGCTGGTCACGCCGGTGGAGGCTCAGACTTTAAAGTTGTTAACTATTATGATTCTAATGTGGTCTATGATGCTGACATATCATTACACACAAATACGTATGGGAGGGTGCAATCAACATAGACAAGGGAGGGCAATTGACCTCGATGAATATTAATGGGTCCGTAGAATATACAGCAAGCTTCAACTTGGTAAGTATCGTTTACCTTTCCATTCTACGGACCCACTTAATATTCATGAGGTCACTTGAGACTTCAAAGACATTATAGTTAACACAACTTATACTATCAGGGCAATGTGCCAGTCCACATCGTGTGAAAAAATTCGTTACACATAATTACATTGTAATTGAATCCAGAATCACATGTCGTTGAGATGTTAAGATTGCACTACAACCTCCAACTTCAGTGCGCATTTCTCAGTGATTACATTCTCTTCTAAGTCTATCATTTTCCCCACAGCCTCAGTTTCAAATACGTTTGATTTTAACTTGCTGGGCCTACATTTTTTCTCTGGGTATGTTTAATGGCGCGCTGCCGGCTCTTGTTTGGCTGGTGTGAAGCATCTTCATATAAGCCAAGGGCACCTGCCAGCAGTTGCTGTGGAAAGGGAAAAGTACTACTACTGTCACCTACTTTCGACCAGGCTTGTGCCAGGGCTTTTGCAAAAGAATTTTCTGTACTTTGTCATGCCCTCTGACAGCTGAGGATACTTGTTGGTAGATTTCAGGGTTTCATTCCAGCACTTATATCCGCTCAAAATTGGAGAGGATTCTGACATCAACCTCCACCTTTGCTCTCATCTCTTTATCAAGTCGGTGGGCCAGGACTTTCTTGATATTTTCTGCTACATCATGATTGATTTCAATCTGACCCACCTTGAACACACCTGTCAGTGGTCGTAGGACAGAGATGCTATCCGAATTAGCGGATAAGTTAAAATACAGCATTTCTGATTGAGGCAACGACGAGCCCACTTGGGGGGCGCGTGTCGTCTGATTCCAGAAGATGAGGTATGGGACAGGAATGTTGGGGCTCGACCAGGGGTGCGTTTTGAGGAAAATAAGTATGCATGAGCCCTTGGTCACATTCTTTATTGGCATCAAATGATTCTATTAATTCTGCGGCCACATGTAACATTCTCGTTACAAGGGATAAGTGTTCCTCGATCCTTTGCAGCTCCTGATGCAGCTCCACCATGATGAAGATCAGAACGCTCAATTCCTTATGACAATAACAATAATAACAACAATAAAACCGAGCAAGTATATAAAGTATAGAGAATTATATACTGAAGAGAACAGCTGAATTACTCATAATTCTTTACCCATGCTTCTATCACAACACAAATGTAACGTATTTATTAATTCATCAAACCCCGGACAGACAAAAAGCATTATTGGGACGTGATAACATTGGAAGCATTAAGGCATGACTGTTATTGCTGACAGTCTGCCTCTGTTCGTATAATCTCCATATCTGAAAATTACAACAAAGAACTTTATGTTAGAGAACAATCTTGTAGCCTCTAAACCTTTATCAATCAACCAAGGTTTTCCCGAAATACATAAATCGCAGCCTTTGCCATGCTCAGTCACTAGATGAAGTGGCACGTTACTTCGAGACAAGTTTTAATGAGCTCTATTGCACCTGTGAAATAAGCAACCAGAATGATTATTCTTTGTCAACAGAGCAATTCACTCTTTTCAAAAGTTTCTTTTAAGCAAGTAGGTTGCATTATTTAGAATTATTCATGTTTCGATTTCATTCGTTCTGAAGCATAAAATATGAGGCATCGAGGAGCAATTTAGCTTTAGGATTTTACCAAAGCACATAAGCTTCAGCATTTAAAGACAATTTATTACACTGCTGATGACATTGCATGTTTATCACACGCACCAAAACATGTAGCCTTCTAATTCAGTTTAAACAATGATTGAATTGTGAGTTGCAAACTAAAGCAGTTAAGCTGGAGCATTCGGTAACGGTATAAACCACTGATTGAATAGCATGTTATTATCTGAAGCACAGAAGCCGTAGCAATCGGAAGTAAATTATACAACTGATTAAATAGCATGTTTCTAACCGAAGCACATAAGCCGTAGCATACGGACAAAATTTATACAACTGATTGAATAACATGGTTTTATCCGAAGCACATATACATAAGCTGCAGTGATAGGAAGTAGGTTAAACCATTGGTTGATTGGACCAGTTTAAACATCTGATTAACATCCATGTTTTAGGTCCGAAGCACATAAATTGTAGCATTCGGAGGAAATTTTGGTAACTGATTGAATTGCACATTTTTTCCTGGAGCACATAATCTGTGGCATTCGGGGCAGTTTAGATAACTGGTGCATTTTCTTTCTTTTACTCTGTTATGTTCCGAAGCACAGAAGATGTAGCATTCGAAAGCAGTCTAGACAACTGATTGAATTGCACATTTTTTCCCGAAGCACATAACCTGTCGCATTCGGGGCAGTTTAGATAACTGGTGCATTTTCTTTCTTTTACTCTGTTATGTTCCGAAGCACAGAAGATGTAGCATTCGAAAGCAGTCTAGACAACTGATTGAATTGCACATTTTTTCCCGAAGCACATAACCTGTCGCATTCGGGGCAGTTTAGATAACTGGTGCATTTTCTTTCTTTTACTCTGTTATGTTCCGAAGCACAGAAGATGTAGCATTCGAAAGCAGTCTAGACAACTGATTGAATTGCACATTTTTTCCCGAAGCACATAACCTGTCGCATTCGGGGCAGTTTAGATAACTGGTGCATTTTCTTTCTTTTACTCTGTTATGTTCCGAAGCACAGAAGATGTAGCATTCGAAAGCATTTATTTTCTTTTTAATATTCCGAAGCACAGAAGATGTAGCATTCGGAAGCAGCCTAGACAAGTGAGTGAATTGCACATTTTTTCCCGAAGCACATAAGATGTAGCATATGGGCCAGTTTAGTCAACTGGTGATTTTCTTTCTTTCACTCTTTTATGTTGCGAAGCACAGAAAATGTAGCATTTGAAAGCACTTTTTAAAAAAAATTCTTTTTAGATATTCCGAAGCACAGAAGATGTAGCATTCGGGAGCAGTCTGGACAACTTGTGCATTTTAATATTCCGAAGCACAGAAGATGTAGCTTTCGGAAGTAGTCTAGACAACAAAGTGAATTGCACTAACTGGTGCATTTAAATCGGTTGCACTAATATGAAATTTTCTCTTGTAGTCATACAGTCAATAAACATATCAAGTGTTGTAAACAAATACATGTATTATAGTTGTTAGGTTTACAAGATTGCAGCTCTTAATCAGTTGAAACACTGAGAGAGAGAGAGAGAGAGAGAGAGAGAGAGAGAGAGAGAGAGAGAGAGAGAGAGAGAGAGAGAGAGAGAGAGAGAGAGAGAGAGAGAGAGAGAGAGAGAGAGAGAGAGAGAGAGAGAGAGAGAGAGAGAGAGGTCCAGTTGTGTTGTAAATTTAAATAGGAAAGAAACCAAGGCCAAGTGTCAGCCTATGGGGCTTGTATCAGACACTTCTTTCTTTTCGCTCTCTCTCTCTCTGATACAAGCCCCATAGGCTGACACTTGGCCTTGGTTTCTTTCCTATTTAAATTTACAACACAACTGGACCTCTCTCTCTCTCTCTCTCTCTCTCTCTCTCTCTCTCTCTCTCTCTCTCTCTCTCAGCTCAGAGTCCTTATACACTTGAAAATCCTATTTGCAAAGAACATCTCATTGAAAAATGATATTACAAAACATGCAATCACAACAGAACGTGTGCATAAAAGTACAAGGTTTTACTTTAACTGCGGTATGTGGTAGAACAAATGTACCTTGAGCAGCTTTTTAAAAGTTCCTCCGGAATTCGCGTCGCTCAGTGGCTGTGGTAGGCTGTTCCAGATCTTCTGTGCCTCAGAACTTAAAACTTATTCGTCATACTTTTTAGACTTTAGTTCTAGATTGTTTTTTGCCATTTAGAGTTTTTTTCCCAAACTCGAATGAAGGGACTGTGATGGTAATTAAGGTTAGGAAAGGAGATTTAACAAATATGTAATAAATGAGAATCGAAGTTTTATAGCTAATGCGTGATTTTACTGGTAACAAGTGGAGGTAATTAAGGAGAGGTGTTTCATGGTGCCAATTTCTTTTGCCTGTTACTATCCTAGCAGCACTATTTTGGCATCTTTGTAACATATCCAGACTGTCCTTAGGTAAGTTGAAATGTAAGGAATTACAAGTTCAGCCTTGAAAGAATTAAAATTGATGCAAGTGTCTTTTTTAATGTTTCGTTCAGAAATTTTGTCATATCGTCTACTCTCCGCAATTCAAGATCCATAGCTTAAAAAGTTGGCTGACATGAGACTGCATCGATAACTTTTCTACTTACATACCATGAAATTTTTTTAAAGCTTTATTGATATGAATTACCGCATCATGTCCAATATTTAAGTGTTCTATTATTGTCTTTCACTTTATTTCTAAGATCGAAAAGTAGACATTCTATTTTGTCTCAGTTCAGCTGAGCTTGTTTGTTACCATCCAGTTCTGTACTTCATTTATAGAAAATTCAAATTTTTCGACAAGCGCAAAGAACTACGGATGGTAATAGTAATTAATCAAGCATAATGATGATGCTTTAAACCGGGAGCAGTTATAATAGAATTAAGAGGCTTTGTATACAAAGTAACTAGTACAGATCCCAGCACAGAAAGATCTACGTAAAACGTTGTACGGGAAAAAAGGGGACTTGGAGCAAACCAAAGAAGTCAGTCAAGTGGTAGTCAACTACGATATTTCATTAATCCATATTTTCATGTTAACCTGCAAGTACAACTAGTTGATTTTTGATTTTCAGAAACATTATAATAACTAAATACCACAAAGACAGGTCCACTGCTGGGCAGGATATTTCGTATGTTTTTTTGGTAAAGCAATAGTATGTGCATGTATAATATTTCAGTTCAATCTGGCTATCATTATGTCGGTTTTGTATTAAAGCATAATGCAATACGTTTCTATTGTGGCTCACAGTCCTTGCTTGAACACTTTATTTAAATATCTTTGTACATGCTCTAGTCATAGCTCCCTTATACTCAATGTTAATCGAATAGTTTTGTTCTGTCTGAGTCAGGATTTCGCGACCCTCATACTCGATGTTATTTCTGTTCTGTCTGTCAGGATTTCGCAACCCTTACACTCGATGTTAATTCTGTTCTGTCTGTCAGGATTTCGCAACCCTTACACTCGATGTTAATTCTGTTTTGTCTGTGTCAGGATTTCGCGACCCTTACACTCGATGTTAATTCTGTTTTGTCTGTGTCAGGATTTCGCGACCCTTACACTCGATGTTAATTCTGTTTTGTCTGTGTCAGGATTTCGCGACCCTTACACTCGATGTTAATTCTGTTCTGTCTGTGTCAGGATTTCGCGACCCTTACACTCGATGTTAATTCTGTTCTGTCTGTGTCAGGATTTCGCGACCCTTACACTCGATGTTAATTCTGTTCTGTCTGTGTCAGGATTTCGCGACCCAAGCTTTTGAACCGAAGGTCCAGCTGCCGAACTTTCACAACCCAGGCGAGAAGCCGAGAAAGATTGAGCTGGAGAGGTAGCTTTGGCAAATTCATTGATCACATTTCAAATATGCTGGAGAGAGAGTAGCTATGACAACTTTACTGATCACATGTAGAATCTACTGGAGAGAGGTCGCTAAGTGAACTTAAGTGATCATATTTTGTCTTTTCCTATACTGGCTGTCACATACACGCACATACAAACTCATCTGCTGATTTATTACGTGGGAAGTGTTCTGTGAGTAGAAAGAAACATTTATTATTACAAAACATATATATTAAAAAATATTAATGTTTAAGCTCGAATTATACTGACTTATTTCACAGTTGCACAAACATGGAAGAAACGAAATTGCGTTTCAGAAAATAGAGACAGTGCTGTTCAAGTTGTAACTTTGCGAAAGCTAGTCGATGCTTCCCGAAATGTATCTTTGACATTGCTATAGTTACATAGCACTGTCTCTTTTTTCTGAAACGCAATTTTGTTTCTTGAAAAGGCTGCAGATTTAATCTTACAAATCAGCTTTCTCCCTCGGTTCACTTTCTCTCTCTCTTTCTCTCTCTCCCGCTTCCCCACCTCACTCTCTCCCTCTTCTCTTTCACTCTCTCCTTCTCTCCCTCTCTCTCTCTTTCACTCTCTCCTTCTCTCTCTCTCCCTCTCTCTCTTTCACTCTCTCCTTCTCTCTCTCTCTCTCCCTCTCTCTCTTTCACTCTCTCCCTCTTTCTCTTTTCCTGTTCTTCACCTCACCGCCTCCCTCTCTCTCGAGACTGCGGAGGCTGTACGCCCGCCTGGACCTGCCAACCCTCCTCACTGAACGAGGAGTCCGCACGGAGCTGATCATGCCGAAGCAGCACGTGAACCTGAACATCATCCTGATGATGAACCCTGCCGACCCCGCGCCGTTCCCGCCCTACCTACCGCTCTCCATCTTCGACAACAGCGAGTTCGACTGTCGCACGCCGCGGGACTGGCTGAAGCTGGGTGACATGACCAAGGCCAGGCACCCGATCCCTTCTCTCTGCCTGCTGCCCACCAAGGATGAGGACGGAGACAGTGAGCACTGGCACAATGCTTTCTTTTTCTTTTGTTTCCATGTACAAATTTTTCTACCATTCCTTAATACTAAGCATTGGTGCTCCTGTATTCCTGACAAAAATCACGCCTAAAACGTTCGACGTAAAGAAGGGTGAGTAAGTTAACTGTCTTTATAAAGTCCGATTTAATTGAGATTTTCGCTTGTTTAACTTTGTTTTCTCTCACATGCTTCTAACTCTTCAACGTGGCGCATGTCTGTATTTTTGTGTGTTGTGTGACGTCAGAGGACCCGACAGACCCTAGTATCGACTACGACTGGTTTGACGCCGGCGTGCTGGACTATGACACGCCCACTGGACTCTACTTCGTGCAGAGAGTCGACGAAAACTGCAGAATAGTGAACCCTAAGGGGGAGATGGTCAGTACTGAGATTATAAGCAAGGGTGGGAAAAGGGCGCGGGGGGGGGGGGGGGGGGGGGGTTAGAGAACACAGGGGAACATTACTACTTAACCCCAAGTTCTGAGAGTTGAGACAGAGCAGGGGAAAAAAAAAGGGGGGGGGGGAGGTGGTAAACAGCGCAAGACTTGTGAACTCCACGGGAAAAATAGTCTGTACTAATATCTTTAGAAAAATCTGCAATTCAATCAAGGATGAATATATATTTCGGATATCTATACCAATTACAGAAATTAAAACCAAAAGAAAATATGAAATAAATTATTTTCAATCTGTGAGAGGTGTAGAGAAAACTTAAGTTTTGCTTCGAGGTGTCCATGTTTACCAACGTCCAGGTTGTTAACGGCTCGAAAGACCCAGAGACTGGTCAGCGGATCATATACAACAACCAGTTCTGGGTCGAGAGGTGGCGCATCATGTTCCGGGCGGAGGACCCGAGGATCTTCGCTGACCGCCTTGCCTTCGCTTATCACAGCAGGAGGATGTGTGAGGTGAGCCCACATTGGAGACCCTGGATTTCCTAGCGATGGGGGGGGGGTAACACTGTGAAACAATTAGAATTAGCTCCATGGTATGGTGCCAGACACGAAGACCTCCACTACTCTATGTCACGAAGGAACTATGGAGACTATCTATATTTCTATCTTAAACGATTAATCTTTTATAAGATCAACAAATGAATTATACAAACTGCAGCTGTATCGATTGATTTCCAAACATAGCTTTCAATATGTAGGTTGTATTTATGCCAGGGCGAACTTGCTCCGCTATATGTTTTACATCATAATATCAGCATCTGTGTAATGTATAGAACAAACCCAGTTCAGCTACACGCTGTTTATAGACTGTATCAGTATCTATCTGTCGTCAACAGCTCCAGCTCCGCTATACGCTGTATGTAGACTGTATCAGTATCTATCTGTCGTCAACAGCTCCAGCTCAGCTACACGCTGTTTATAGACTGTATCAGTATCTATCTATCATCAACAGCTCCAGCTCCGCTATACGCTGTTTATAGACTGTATCAGTATCTATCTGTCGTCAACAGCTCCAGCTCCGCTATACGCTGTATGTAGACTGTATCAGTATCTATCTATCATCAACAGCTCCAGCTCCGCTATACGCTGTATGTAGACTGTATCAGTATCTATCTGTCGTCAACAGCTCCAGCTCCGCTATACGCTGTATGTAGACTGTATCAGTATCTATCTGTCGTCAACAGCTCCAGCTCCGCTATACGCTGTATGTAGACTGTATCAGTATCTATCTGTCGTCAACAGCTCCAGCTCAGCTACACGCTGTATGTAGACTGTATCAGTATCTATCTGTCGTCAACAGCTCCAGCTCAGCTACACGCTGTTTATAGACTGTATCAGTATCTATCTGTCGTCAACAGCTCCAGCTCCGCTACACGCTGTATGTAGAGTGCATCAGTTTGGTCGTGTTTCATAGGCCCGGCTCCGCTACACGCTGTATGTAGACTGCATCAGTTTTGTCGTGTTACACAGGCCCAGCTCCGCTACACGCTGTATGTGGACTGCATCAGTTTTGTCGTGTTTCATAGGCCCGGCTCCGCTACACGCTGTATATAGACTGGATCAATTTTGTCGTGTTACACAGGCCTAGCTCCGCTACACGCTGTATGTAGACTGCATCAGTTTTGTCGTGTTTCATAGGCCCGGCTCCTCTACACGCTGTATGTAGACTGTATCAGTATCTATCTCTCGTGTTAGACCGGCCCAGCTCCGCTACACGCTGTATGTAGACTGTATCAGCATCAGTTTTGTCGTGCTACACAGCCCCAGCTCGGCTACACGCTGTATGTTGACTGTATCAGTTTTGTCGTGTTACACAGGCCCAGCTCCGCTGCACGCTGTATGTAGATTGCATCAGTTTGGTCGTGTTTCATAGGCCCGGCTTCGCTACACGCTGTATGTAGACTGCATTAGTTTTGTCGTGTTACACAGGCCCAGCTCCGGTACACGCTGTATGTAGACTGCATCAGTTTTGTCGTGTTTCATAGGCCCGGCTCTTCTACACGCTGTATGTAGACTGTATCAGTATCTATCTGTCGTGTTTCATAGGCCCAGCTCCGCTACACGCTGTATGTAGACTGTATCAGTATCTATCTCTCGTGTTACACAGACCCAGCTCCGCTACATGCTGTTTATAGACTGTATCAGTATCTATCTGTCGTCAACAGCTCCAGCTCCGCTACACGCTGTATGTAGACTGTATCAGTATCTATCTCTCGTGTTACACAGACCCAGCTCCGCTACAGGCTATTTATAGACTGTATCAGTATCTATCTGTCGTCAACATCTCCAGCTCCGCTATACGCTGTATGTAGACTGTATCAGTATCTATCTGTCGTCAACAACTCCAGCTCCGCTTTACGCTGTATGTAGACTGTATCAGTATCTATCTGTCGTCAACAGCTCCAGCTCCGCTACATGCTGTATGAAGGCTGTATCAGTATCTATCTGTCGTCAACAACTCCAGCTCCACTATACGCTGTATGTAGACTGTATCAGTATCTATCTGTCGTCAACAGCTCCAGGTCCGCTATACGCTTTATGTAGACTGTATCAGTATCTATCTGTCGTCAACAACTCCAGCTCCGCTATACACTGTATGTAGACTGTATCAGTATCTATCTGTCGTCAACAGCTCCAGCTCCGCTACATGCTGTATGTAGACTTTATCAGTATCTATCTGTCGTCGACAGTTCCAGCTCCGCTACATGCTGTATGTAGACTATATCAGTATCTATCTGTCTTCAACAGCTCCAGCTCCGCTATACGCTGTATGTAGACTGTATCAGTATCTATCTGTCGCCAAAAGCTCTAGCTCCGCTATACGCTGTATGTAGACTATCAGTATCTACCTGTCGTCAACAGCTCCAGCTCCCCTTTACGCTGTTTATAGACTGTATCAGTATCTATCTGTCGTCAACAGCTCCAGCTCCGCTATACGCTGTATGTAGACTGTATCAGTATCGTCAACAGCTCCAGCTCCCCTTTACGCTGTTTATAGACTGTATCATTATCTATATGTCGTCAACAGCTCCAGTTCCTCTATACGCTGTTTATAGACTATATCAGTTTCTATCTGTCGTCAACAGCTCCAGCTCCCCTTTACGCTGTTTATAGACTGTATCATTATCTATATGTCGTCAACAGCTCCAGCTCCTCTACACGCTGTTTATAGATTATATCAGTATCTACCTGTCGTCAACAGCTCCAGCTCCCCTTTACGCTGTTTATAGACTGTATCAGTATCTATCTGTCGTCAACAGCTCCAGCTCCGCTATACGCTGTATGTAGACTGTATCAGTATCTATCTGTCGTCAACAACTCCAGCTCCGCTATACACTGTATGTAGACTGTATCAGTATCTATCTGTCGTCAACAGTTCCAGCTCCGCTACATGCTGTATGAAGGCTGTATCAGTATCTATCTGTCGTCAACAACTCCAGCTCCACTATACGCTGTATGTAGACTGTATCAGTATCTATCTGTCGTCAACAGCTCCAGGTCCGCTATACGCTGTATGTAGACTGTATCAGTATCTATCTGTCGTCAACAACTCCAGCTCCGCTATACACTGTATGTAGACTGTATCAGTATCTATCTGTCGTCAACAGCTCCAGCTCCGCTACATGCTGTATGTAGACTTTATCAGTATCTATCTGTCGTCAACAGCTCCAGCTCCGCTACATGCTGTATGTAGACTATATCAGTATCTATCTGTCTTCAACAGCTCCAGCTCCGCTATACGCTGTATGTAGACTGTATCAGTATCTATCTGTCGCCAAAAGCTCCAGCTCCGCTATACGCTGTATGTAGACTATCAGTATCTACCTGTCGTCAACAGCTCCAGCTCCCCTTTACGCTGTTTATAGACTGTATCAGTATCTATCTGTCGTCAACAGCTCCAGCTCCGCTATACGCTGTATGTAGACTGTATCAGTATCGTCAACAGCTCCAGCTCCCCTTTACGCTGTTTATAGACTGTATCATTATCTATATGTCGTCAACAGCTCCAGTTCCTCTATACGCTGTTTATAGACTATATCAGTTTCTATCTGTCGTCAACAGCTCCAGCTCCCCTTTACGCTGTTTATAGACTGTATCATTATCTATATGTCGTCAACAGCTCCAGCTCGGCTATACGCTGTTTATAGACTGTATCAGTATCTATCTATCAACAACAGCTCCAGCTCCGCTATACGCTTTTTATAGACTGTATCAGTATCTATCTGTCGTCAACAGCTCAAACTCTGCTATACGCTGTTTATAGACTTTATCAGTATCTATCTATCGTCAACAGCTCCAGCTCCGCTATACGCTGTATGTAGACTGTATGTATCTAGCTGTCGTCAACAGCTCCAGCTCCTCTATACACTTTTATAGACTGTATCAGTACCTATCTGTCGTCAACAGCTCTAGCTGCGCTACACGCTGTATGTAGACTGTATCAGCATCTATCTGTCGTCAACAGCTCCAGCTCCGCTATACGCTGTATGTAGACTGTATCAGTATCTATCTGTCGTCAACAGCTCCAGCTCCGCTATACGCTTTAAGTAGACTGTATCGGTATCGTGAACAGCTCCAGCTCCGCTATACGCTGTATGTAGACTGTATCAGGATCTATGTGTCGTCAACAGCTCCAGCTCCTTTATACGCTGTTTATAGACTGTATGAGTATCTATCTGTCGTCAACAGCTCCTGCTAAGCTATACGCTGTATGTAGACTGTATCAGTATCTATCTGTTGCCAACAGCTCCAGCTTCGCTATACGCTGTATGTAGACTGTATCAGTATCTATCTGTCGTCAACAGCTCCAGCTCAGCTATACGCTGTTTATAGACTGTATCAGTATCTATCTCTCGTCAACAGCTTCAGCTCCTGTACACGCTGTTTATAGACTGTATCAGTATCTATCTGTCGTCAACAGCTCCAGCTCCTCTACTCGCTGTTTACAGACGGTATCAGTATCTATTTGTCGTCAACAACTCCAGCTCCGCTATACGCTGCTTATAGACTGTATCAGTATCTATCTGTCGTCAAGAGCTCCAGCTCCTCTATACGCTGTTTATAGACTGTATCAGTATCTATCTGTCGTGAACAGCTCCAGCTCAGCTACATGTTTTTTATAGACTGTATCGGTATCTATTTGTCGTCAACAGCTCCAGCTCCTCGATACGCTGTTTATAGATTGTATTAGTACCTATCTGTCGTCAAAAGCTCCAGCTCCTCTATACGCTGTTTATAGACTGTATCAGTATCTATCTGTCGTCAACAGCTCCTGCTAAGCTATACGCTGTATGTAGAATGTATCAGAATCTATCTGTCGCCAACAGCTTCAGCTCCTCTACACGCTGTTTATAGATTATATCAGTATCTATCTGTCGTCATCAGCTCCAGCTCCGCTATACGCTGTATGTAGACTGTATCGATATCGTCAACAGCTCCAGCTCCGCTATACGCTGTATGTAGACTGTATCAGGATCCATCTGTCGTCAACAGCTCCAGCTCCTCTATACGCTGTTTATAGACTGTATCACTATCTATCTGTCGTCAACAGCTCCTGCTAAGCTATACGCTGTATGTAGACTGTATCAGTATCTATCTGTCGCCAACAGCTCCAGCTTCGCTATACGCTGTATGTAGACATTATCAGTCTCTATCTGTCGTCAACAGCTCCAGCTCAGATATACGCTGTTTATAGACTGTATCAGTATCTATCCGTCGTCAACAGCTCCAGCTCCTCTATAGGCTGTTTATAGACTGTATCAGTATCTATATGTCGTCAACAGCTCCGGCTCCTGTACACGCTGTTTATAGACTGTATCAGTATCTATCTGTCGTGTTTCATAGGCCCAGCTCCGCTACACGCTGTATGTAGACTGTATCAGTATCTATCTCTCGTGTTACACAGGCCCAGCTCCGCTACATGCTGTTTATAGACTGTATCAGTATCTATCTGTCGTCAACAGCTTCAGCTCCGCTACACGCTGTATATAGAGTGTATCAGTATCTATCTCTCGTGTTACACAGGCCCAGCTCCGCTACAGGCTGTTTATAGACTGTATCAGTATTTATCTGTCGTCAACATCTCCAGCTCCGCTATACGCTGTATGTAGACTGTATCAGTATCTATCTGTCGTCAACAACTCCAGCTCCGCTATACGCTGTATGGAGACTGTAGCAGTATCTATCTGTCGTCAACAGCTCCTGCTCCGCTACATGCTGTATGTAGACTGTATCAGTATCTATCTGTCGTCAACAACTCCAGCTCCGCTATACGCTGTATGTAGACTGTATCAGTATCTATCTGTCGTCAACAGCTCCAGCTCCGCTATACGCTGTATGTAGACTGTATCAGTATCTATCTGTCGTCAAAAACTCCAGCTCCGCTATACGCTGTATGTAGACTGTATCAGTATCTATCTGTCGTCAAAAACTCCAGCTCCGCTATACGCTGTATGTAGACTGTATCAGTATCTATCTGTCGTCAACAGCTCCAGCTCCGCTACATGCTGTATGTAGACTGTATCAGTATCTATCTGTCGTCAACAGCTCCAGCTCCGCTACATGCTGTATGTAGACTGTATCAGTATCTATCTGTCGTCAACAACTCCAGCTCCGCTATACGCTGTATGTAGACTGTATCAGTATCTATCTGTCGTCAACAGCTCCAGCTCCGCTACATGCTGTATGTAGACTGTATCATTATCTATCTGTCGTCAAAAGTTCCAGCTCCGCTATACGCTGCATGTAGACTATCAGTATCTACCTGTCGTCAACAGCTCCAGCTCCCCTTTACGCTGTTTATAGACTGTATCAGTATCTACGAGGTCTATTTCATAAATACGTTTCCCTACTCTATAAAATCAAAACCGTCTAAGCTATGTACATGAAATTTGGCACACTGAAGGATCAAACCTTTTGGGAATTCGCAATGAAATTTTGTGGCTCTTTGTTGAACGGATACAAATCAGCATTTACTTTTCTGAAGTCCGTTGGAGCAAAATGGCTGGCATAATAGAAAGCTCACCGGCACACCAAAATTTTTCAAGATATGACATCTGTGTCATCATAAAATTTTCTGTTATTTTGGGAAAAGATGCATCATGCATTCACAAAGATCTAGTGATCGTTTTAAGAGAATATGCTCCTTCTATTCAGACGGTAAGAAAATGGGTAAAAGCTGTTTCAGAGGGACGAGATGACATGGAAGATGAACCTCGTCCTGGCCGACCTGTGACAGCATGCGGCGATGCAAACATTTCTCAAGTTCTCGTTTCCTCGAGTGATGACAGACGAAAAAACTTGTGAGGAGATTTCTACGGAAATATCGATGTCTAGAACGTCCGTGTTTAGAGTTCTAACCAACAAACTGAATAATAATAAGTTTTCAAAATGGGTTCCACATTTGTTGACAGATGAGCAGAAGGAGTCAAGGGTCAATTTTTCCAGAAACTTTTTGCGGAGATTTCAAACTGAGCAAAATGACTTTTTGGGTCGGATAATTACCGGTGATGAGACTTGGGTGTATTCCTGGGATCCTGAAACAAAGCGACAGTCAGCCGAATGGAGAGACTTTGATGAGCCTCTTCCAGAGAAAGTTCGACGCAAACAAGGGGCTCTGAAGGTCATGCACATGATCTTTTTTGACATGAATGGTGTGATTCTGCGCTGGCCTGTACCTATAGGCACCACAATCAATGCACAGTACTACAAGAAGGTGCTGCAAGACAAACTCAGACCTGCCATTCGAAAGAAACGACCCGGGCTGTTGGAGTCAGGCATCTTGTTTCACCACGACAATGCGCCAGTCCATACGGCCCGGTCAGTGACAGACGTTTTGGCTGGCTACAAGTGGGAACTGCTGGAGCATCCTCGCTATTCACCTGACCTTGCTCCCTGTGATTTTCACCTATTCCGTAAAATGAAAGAACATCTTCGCGGCCAGCGATTTGAAACAGAAGAGGACATTATTCAAGCTACGAAAGTAGCAATAAAGAACCTGGACAAATGTTCTTACGTCAATGCATTTAAAGACTGGTTACAACGGATAGAGAAATGCGCCAACAATGGTGGATGTTACGTTGAATAGGTCAGATGTTAAAGACAATCTGTGCCAAATTTCATCATCTTATGCCTTTTGGTTGTTGATTTATGGAGGTGGGAAACTTATTTATGAAACGGACCTCGTATCTGTCGTCAACAGCTCCAGCTCCGCTACATGCTGTATGTAGACTGTATCAGTATCTATCTGTCGTCAACAACTCCAGCTCCGCTATACGCTGTATGTAGACTGTATCAGTATCTATCTGTCGTCAACAGCTCCAGCTCCGCTACATGCTGTATGTAGACTGTATCAGTATCTATCTGTCGTCAACAGCTCCAGCTCCGCTACATGCTGTATGTAGACTGTATCATTATCTATCTGTAGTCAAAAGCTCCAGCTCCGCTATACGCTGCATGTAGACAATCAGTATCTACCTGTCGTCAACAGCTCCAGCTCCCCTTTACGCTGTTTATAGACTGTATCAGTATCTATCAGTCGTCAACAGCTCCAGCTCCGCTATACGCTGTATGTAGACTGTATCAGTATCGTCAACAGCTCCAGCTCCCCTTTACGCTGTTTATAGACTGTATCAGTATCTATCTGCCGTCAACAGCTTCAGCTCCCCTAAACGCTGTTTATAGACTGCATCATTATCTATATGTCGTCAACAGCTCCAGCTCCTCTATACGCTGTTTATAGACTATATCAGTTTCTATCTGTCGTCAACAGCTCCAGGTCCGCTATACGCTGCTTATAGACTGTATCAGTATCTATCTATCATCAACAGCTCCAGCTCCGTTATACGCTGTATGTGGACTGTATCAGTATCTATCTGTCGTCAACAGCTTCAGCGCCTCTACACGCTGTTTACAGATTATATCAGTATCCATCTGTCGTCAACAGCTCCATCTCCGCTACACGCTGTATGTAGACTGGATCGGTATCGTCAACAGCTCCAGCTCCGCTATACGCTGTATGTAGACTGTATCAGTATCTACCTGTCGTCAAAAGCTCCAGCTCCGCTATACGCTGTATGTAGACTATCAGTATCTACCTGTCGTCAACAGCTCACGCTCCCCTTTACGCTGTTTATAGACTGTATCAGTATCTATCTGTCGTCAACAGCTCCATCTCCGCGATACGCTGTATGTAGACTTTATCAGTATCGTCAACAGCTCCAGCTCCCCTTTACGCTGTTTATAGACTGTATCAGTATCTATCTGTCGTCAACAGCTCCAGCTCCAGCTACGCTATACGCTGTTTATAGACTGTATCAGTATCTATCTATCGTCAACAGCTCCAGCTCCGCTATACGCTGTTTATAGACTGTATCAGTATCTATCTATCGTCAACAGTGCAATCTACGCTGTACGCTGTTTATAGACTGTATCAGTATTTATCTGTCGTCAACAGCTCCAGCTCCGCTATACGCTGTTTATTAAATTTATCAATATCTATCTATTAACAACAGCTCCAGCTCCGCTATACGCTTTTTATAGACTGTATCATTATCTATCTGTCGTCAACAGCTCCAGCTCCGCTATACGCTGTTAATAGACTGTATCAGTATCTATCTATCGTCAACAGCTCCAGCTGCGCTATACGCTGTTTGTAGACTGTATGTATCTACCTGTCGTCAACAGCTCCAGCTCCTCTATACGCTTTTATAGACTGTATCAGTACATATCTGTCGTCAACAGCTCCAGCTCCGCTACACGCTGTATGTAGACTGTATCAGTATCTATCTGTCGTCAACAGCTCCAGCTTCGCTATACGCTGTATGTAGACTGTATCGGTATCGTCAACAGCTCCAGCTCCGCTATACGCTGTATGTAGACTGTATGAGGATCTATTTGTCGTCAACAGCTCCAGCTCCTCTATACGCTGTTTATAGACTGTATCAGTACCTATCTGTCGTCAATAGCTCCAGCTCCTCTATACGCTGTATGTAGACTGTATCAGTATCTATCTGTCGTCAACAGCTCCAGCTCTGGTATACGCTGTGTGTAGACTGTATCAGTATCGTCAACAGCTCCAGCTCCGCTATACGCTGTATGTAGACTGTATCAATATCTATCTGTCGTCAACAGCTCCAGCTCATCTATACGCTGTTTATAGACTGTATCAGTATCTATCTGTCGTCAACAGCTCCACCTCCTGTATACGCTGTATGTAGACTGTATCAGAATCTATCTGTCGCCAACAGCTTCAGCTCCTCTACACGCTGTTTATAGATTATATCAGTATCTATCTGTCGTCAACAGCTCCAGCTCCGCTATACGCTAAATGTAGACTGTATCGGTATCGTCAACAGCTCCAGCTCCGCTATACGCTGTATGTAGACTGTATCAGGATCTATCTGTCGTCAACAGCTCCAGCTCCTCTATACGCTTTTTATAGACTGTATCAGTATCTATCTGTCGTCAACAGCTCCTGCTAAGCTATACGCTGTATGTAGACTGTATCAGTATCTATCTGTTGCCAACAGCTCCAGCTTCGCTATACGCTGTATGTAGACTGTATCAGTATCTATCTGTCGTCAACAGCTCCAGCTCCGCTATACGCTGTTTATAGACTGTATCAGTATCTATCTATCGTCAACAGCTCCAGCTCCGCTATACGCTGTTTGTAGACTGTATGTATCTACCTGTCGTCAACAGCTCCAGCTCCTCTATACGCTTTTATAGACTGTATCAGTACATATCTGTCGTCAAGAGCTCTAGCTCCGCTACACGCTGTATGTAGACTGTATCAGTATCTATCTGTCGTCAACAGCTCCAGCTTCGCTATACGCTGTATGTAGACTGTATCGGTATCGTCAACAGCTCCAGCTCCGCTATACGCTGTATGTAGACTGTATGAGGATCTATTTGTCGTCAATAGCTCCAGCTCCTCTATACGCTGTATGTAGACTGTATCAGTATCTATCTGTCGTCAACAGCTCCAGCTCTGGTATACGCTGTGTGTAGACTGTATCAGTATCGTCAACAGCTCCAGCTCCGCTATACGCTGTATGTAGACTGTATCAATATCTATCTGTCGTCAACAGCTCCAGCTCATCTATACGCTGTTTATAGACTGTATCAGTATCTATCTGTCGTCAACAGCTCCACCTCCTGTATACGCTGTATGTAGACTGTATCAGAATCTATCTGTCGCCAACAGCTTCAGCTCCTCTACACGCTGTTTATAGATTATATCAGTATCTATCTGTCGTCAACAGCTCCAGCTCCGCTATACGCTAAATGTAGACTGTATCGGTATCGTCAACAGCTCCAGCTCCGCTATACGCTGTATGTAGACTGTATCAGGATCTATCTGTCGTCAACAGCTCCAGCTCCTCTATACGCTGTTTATAGACTGTATCAGTATCTATCTGTCGTCAACAGCTCCTGCTAAGCTATACGCTGTATGTAGACTGTATCAGTATCTATCTGTTGCCAACAGCTCCAGCTTCGCTATACGATGTATGTAGACTGTATCAGTATCTATCTGTCGTCAACAGCTCCAGCTCAGCTATACGCTGTTTATAGACTCTATCAGTATCTATCTGTCGTCAATAGCTCCAGCTGATCTATACGCTGTTTATAGACTGTATCAGTATCTATCTCTCGTCAACAGCTTCAGCTCCTGTACACGCTGTTTATAGACTGTATCAGTATCTATCTCTCGTCAACAGCTCCAGCTCCTCTACTCGCTGTTTATAGACGGTATCAGTATCTATTTGTCGTCAATAACTCCAGCTCCGCTATACGCTGCTTATAGACTGTATCAGTATCTATCTGTCGTCAATAGCTCCAGCTCCTCTATACGCTGTTTATAGACTGTATCAGTATCTATTTGTCGTCAACAGCTCCACCTCAGCTACCAGTTTTTTATAGACTGTATCGGTATCTATTTGTCGTCAACAGCTCCAGCTCCTCGATACGCTGTTTATAGATTGTAATAGTACCTATCTGTCGTCAATAGCTCCAGCTCCTCTATACGCTGTATGTAGACTGTATCAGTATCTTTCTGTCGTTAAGAGCTCCAGCTCCGCTATACGCTGGATGTAGACTGTATTAGTATCGTCAACAGCTCCTGCTCGGCTATACGCTGTATGTAGACTGTATCAGGATCTATCTGTCGTCAACAGCTCCAGCTTCGCTATACGCTGTATGTAGACTGTATCAGTATCTATCTGTTGTCAACAGCTCCAGCTCAGCTATACGCTGTTTATAGACTGTATCAGTATCTATCTGTCGTCAACAGCTCCAGCTCCACTATACGCTGTTTATAGACTGTATCAGTATCTATCTATCGTCAACAGCTCCAGCTCATCTATACCCTGTTTATAGACTGTATCAGTATCTATCTGTCGTCAACAGCTCCACCTCCTGTATACGCTGTATGTAGACTGTATCAGAATCTATCTGTCGCCAACAGCTTCAGCTCCTCTACACGCTGTTTATAGATTATATCAGTATGTATCTGTCGTCAACAGCTCCAGCTCCGCTATACGCTGTATGTAGACTGTATCAGGATCTATCTGTCGTCAACAGCTCCAGCTCCTTTATACGCTGTTTATAGACTGTATCAGTATCTATCTGTCGTCAACAGCTCCTGCTAAGCTATACGCTGTATGTAGACTGTATCAGTATCTATCTGTTGCCAACAGTTCCAGCTTCGCTATACGATGTATGTAGACTGTATCAGTATCTATCTGTCGTCAACAGCTACAGCTCAGCTATACGCTGTTTATAGACTCTATCAATATCTATCTGTCGTCAACAGCCCCAGCTCATCTATACGCTGTTTATAGACTATATCAGTATCTATCTGTCGTCAACAGCTCCAGCTCCGCTATACGCTGTTTATAGACTGTATCAGTACCTATCTGTCGTCAATAGCTCCAGCTCCTGTATACGCTGTATGTAGACTGTATCAGTATCTAGCTGTCGTCAACAGCTCTAGCTCTGGTATACGTTGTGTGTAGACTGTATCAGTATCGTCAACAGCTCCAGCTCCGCTATACGCTGTATGTAGACTGTATCAATATCTGTCTGTCGTCAACAGCTCCAGCTCCGCTATACGCTGTATGTAGACTGTATCAGTATCTATCTGTCGTCAACACCTTCAGCTCCTCTACACGCTGTTTATAGATTATATCAGTATGTATCTGTCGTCAACAGCTCCAGCTCCGCTATACGCTGTATGTAGACTGTATCGGTATCGTCAACAGCTCCAGCTCCTCTATACGCTGTATGTAGACTGTATCAGTATCTACCTGTCGTCAAAAGCTCCAGCTCCGCTATACGCTGTATGTAGACTATCAGTATCTACCTGTCGTCAACAGCTCCAGCTCCCCTGTACGCTGGTTATAGACTGTATCAGTATCTATCTGTCGTCAACAGCTCCAGCTCCGCTATACGCTGTATGTAGACTGTATGAGTATCGTCAACAGCTCCAGCTCCCTTTACGCTGTTTATAGACTGTATCAGTATCTATCTGTCGTCAACAGCTCCAGCTCCAGCTGCGCTATACGCTGTTTATAGACTGTATCAATATCTATCTATCGTCAACAACTCCAGATGCGCTATACGCTGTTTACAGACTGTATCAGTATCTATCTATCGTCAACAGTTCCAGCTCCGCTATACGCTGTTTATAGACTGTATCAGTATTTATCTGTCGTCAACAGCTCCAGCTCCGCTATACGCTGTTTATTAAATGTATCAATATCTATCTATTAACAAAAGCTCCAGCTCCGCTATACGCTTTTTATAGACTGTATCAGTATCTATCTATCGTCAACAGCTCCAGCTCCGCTATACGCTGTTTATAGACTGTATGAGTATCTATGTCTTGTCAACAGCTCCAGATCCGCTATACGCTGTTTGTAGACTGTATGTATCTACCTGTTGGCAACAGCTCTAGCTCCTCAATACGCTTTTATAGACAGTATCAGTACATATCTGTCGTCAACAGCTCCAGCTCCGCTACACATGTATGTAGTCTGTATCAGTATCTATCTGTCGTCAACAGCTCCAGCTCCGCTATACGCTGTATGTAGACTGTATCAGTATCTATCTGTCGTCAACAGCTTCAGCTCCTCTACACGCTGTTTATAGATTATATCAGTATCTATCTGTCGTCAACAGCTCCAGCCCCGCTATACGCTGTATGTAGAATGTATCGGTATCGTCAACAGCTCCAGCTCCGCTATACGCTGTTTATAGACTGTATCAGGATCTATCTGTCGTCAACAGCTCCAGCTCCTCTATACACTGTTTATAGACTGTATCAGTATCTATCTGTCGTCAACAGCTCCTGCTAGGCTATACACTGTATGTAGACTGTATCAGTATCTATCTGTTGCTAACAGCTCCAGTTTCGCTATACGCTGTTTGTAGACTGTATCAGTATCTATCTGTCGTCAACAGCTCCAGGTCAGCTATACGCTGTTTATACCCTGTATCAGTACCTATCTGTCGTATATAGCTCCAGCTCATCTATACGCTGTTTATAGACTATATCAGTATCTATCTGTCGTCAACAGCTCCAGCTCCGCTATACGCTGTTTATAGACTGTATCAGTACCTATCTGTCGTCAATAGCTCCAGCTCCTGTATACGCTGTATGTAGACTGTATCAGTATCTAGCTGTCGTCAACAGCTCTAGCTCTGGTATACGCTGTGTGTAGACTGTATCAGTATCGTCAACAGCTCCAGCTCCGCTATACGCTGTATGTATACTGTATCAATATCTATCTGTCGTCAACAGCTCCAGCTCCGCTATACGCTGTATGTAGACTGTATCAGTATCTATCTGTCGTCAACACCTTCAGCTCCTCTACACGCTGTTTATAGATTATATCAGTATCTATCTGTCGTCAACAGCTCCAGCTCCGCTATACGCTGTATGTAGACTGTATCGGTATCGTCAACAGCTCCAGCTCCTCTATACGCTGTATGTAGACTGTATCAGTATCTACCTGTCGTCAAAAGCTCCAGCTCCGCTATACGCTGTATGTAGACTATCAGTATCTACCTGTCGTCAACAGCTCCAGCTGCCCTTTACGCTGGTTATAGACTGTATCAGTATCTATCTGTCGTCAACAGCTCCAGCTCCGCTATACGCTGTATGTAGACTGTATCAGTATCGTCAACAGCTCCAGCTCAGCTATACGCTGTTTATAGACTGTATCAGTATCTATCTGTTGTCAACAGCTCCAGCTCCAGCTGCGCTATACGCTGTTTATAGACTGTATCAATATCTATCTATCGTCAACAACTCCAGCTGCGCTATACGCTGTTTATAGACTGTATCAGTATCTATCTACCGTCAACAGTTCCAGCTCCGCTATACGCTGTTTATAGACTGTATCAGTATTTATCTGTCGTCAACAGCTCCAGCTCCGCTATACGCTGTTTATTAAATGTATCAATATCTATCTATTAACAACAGCTCCAGCTCTGCTATACGCTTTTTATAGACTGTATCAGTATCTATCTGTCGTCAACAGCTCCAGCTCCGCTATACGCTGTTTATAGACTGTATCAGTATCTATGTGTTGTCAACAGCTACAGATCCGCTATACGCTGTTTGTAGACTGTATGTATCTACCTGTTGTCAACAGCTCCAGCTCCTGTATACACTTTTATAGACAGTATCAGTACATATCTGTCGTCAACAGCTCCAGCTCCTCTATACACTGTTTATAGACTGTATCAGTATCTATCTGTCGTCAACAGCTCCTGCTAAGCTATACGCTGTATGTAGACTGTATCAGTATCTATCTGTCGTCAACAGCTTTAGCTCCTCTACACGCTGTTTATAGATTATATCAGTATCTATCTGTCGTCAACAGCTCCAGCTCCGCTATACGCTGTATGTAGACTGTATCGGTATCGTCAACAGCTCCAGCTCCGCTATACGCTGTATGTAGACTGTATCAGGATATATCTGTCGTCAACAGCTCCAGCTCCTCTATACACTGTTTATAGACTGTATCAGTATCTATCTGTCGTCAACAGCTCCTGCTAAGCTATACGCTGTATGTAGACTGTATCAATATCTATCTGTTGCTAACAGCTCCAGCTTCGCTATACGCTGTTTGTAGACTGTATCAGTATCTATCTGTCGTCAACAGCTCCAGCTCAGCTATACGCTGTTTATAGACTGTATCAGTACTTATCTATCGTCAATAGCTCCAGCTCATCTATACGCTGTTTATAGACTGTATCAGTATCTATCTGTCGTCAACAGCTCCAGCTCCGCTATACGCTGTTTATAGACTGTATCAGTACCTATCTGTCGTCAATAGCTCCAGCTCCTGTATACGCTGTATGTAGACTGTATCAGTATCTAGCTGTCGTCAACAGCTCCAGCTCTGGTATACGCTGTGTGTAGACTGTATCAGTATCGTCAACAGCTCCAGCTCCGCTATACGCTGTATGTAGACTGTATCAATATCTATCTGTCGTCAACAGCTCCAACTCAGGTATACGCTGTTTATAGACTGTATCAGTATCTATCTGGCGTCAACAGCTCCAGCTCCTCTATACCCTGTTTATAGACTATATCAGTACCTATCTGTCGTCATTAGCTCCAGCTCCTCTATACGCTGTTTATAGACTGTCAGTATCTATCTGTCCTCAACAGCTCCAGCTCCTCTATACCCTGTTTATAGACTATATCAGTACCTATCTGTCGTCAATAGCTCCAGCTCCTCTATACGCTGTTTATAGACTGTATCAGTATCTATCTGTCGTCAACAGCTCCAGCTCCTCTATACGCTGTATGTAGACTGTATCAGTATCGTCAAGAGCTCCAGCTCCGCTATGCGCTGTATGTAGACGGTATCAATATTTATCTGTCGTCAACAGCTCCAGCTCAGCTATACGCTGTTTATAGACTGTATCAGTATCTATCTGTCGTCAACAGCTCCAGCTCCTCTATACGCTGTTTATAGACTGTATCAGTATCTATCTGTCGTTAACAGCTCCAGCTCAGCTATACGCTGTATGTAGACTATATCAGTATCTATCTGTCGTCAACAGCTCCAGCTCCTCTACACGCTGTTTATAGACGGTATCAGTATCTATCTGTCGTCAACAGCTCCAGCTCCTCTATACGTTGTATGTAGACTGTATCAGTATCTATCTGTCGTCAACAGCTCCAGCTCCGCTAAACGCTGTATCTAGACTGTATCAGTATCGTAAACAGCTCCAGCTCCTCTATACGCTGTATGTAGACTGTATCAGTATCGTCAAGAGCTGCAGCTCCGCTATGCGCTGTATGTAGACTGTATCAATATTTATCTGTCGTCAACAGCACCAGCTCAGCAATACGCTGTTTATAGCCTGTATCAGTATCTATCTGTCGTCAACAGCTCCAGCTCCTCTATACGCTGTTTATAGACTGTATCAGTATCTATCTGTCGTTAACAGCTCCAGCTCAGCTATACGCTGTATGTAGACTATATCAGTATCTATCTGTCGTCAACAGCTTCAGCTCTTCTAAACGCTGTTAATAGATTGTATCATTATCTATATGTCGTCAACAGCTCCAGCTCCTCTATACGCTGTTTATAGACTACATCAGTTTCTATCTGTCGTCAACAGCTCCAGGTCCGCTATACGCTGTTTATAGACTGTATCAGTATCTATCTGTCGTCAACAGCTCCAGCTCCGCTATACGCTGTATGTGGACTGTATCAGTATCTATCTGTCGTCAACAGCTCCAGGTCGGCTATACGATGTTTATAGATTATATCAGTATCTATCTGTCGTCAACAGCTCCATCTCCGCTACACGCTGTATGTAGACTGGATCGGTATCGTGAACAGCTCCAGCTCCTCTACACGCTGTATGTAGACTGTATCAGTATCTACCTGTTGTCAAAAGCTCCAGCTCCGCTATACGCTGTATGTAGACTATCAGTATCTATCTGTCGTTATCAGCTCCAGCTCCCCTTTACGCTGGTTATAGACTGTATCAGTATCTATCTGTCGTCAACAGCTCCAGCTCCGCTATACGCTGTATGTAGACTGTATCAGTATCGTCAACAGCTCCAGCTCCCCTTTACGCTGTTTATAGACTGTATCGGTATCTATCTGTCGTCAACAGCTCCAGCTCCAGCTGCGCTATACGCTGTTTATAGACTGTATCAGTATCTATCTGTTGTCAACAACTCCAGCTCCGCTATACGCTGTTTATAGACTGTATCAGTATCTATCTATCGTCAACAGTTCCAGCTCCGCTATACGCTGTTTATAGGCTGAATCAGTATTTATCTGTCGTCAACAGCTCCAGCTCCGCTTTACGCTGCTTATAGACTGTATCAGTATCTATTTGTCGTCAATAGCTCCAGCACAGCTACATGTTTTTTATAGACTGTATCAGTATCTATTTTCGTCAATAGCTCCAGCTCCTCTATACGCTGTATGTAGACTGTATCAGTATCTTTTTGTCGTCAAGAGCTCCAGCTGCGCTATACGCTGGATGTAGACTGTATTAGTATCGTCAACAGCTCCTGCTCGGCTATTCGCTGTATGTAGACTGTATCAGGATCTATCTGTCGTCAACAGCTCCAGCTTCGCTATACGCTGTATGTAGACTGTATTAATATCGTCAAGAGCTCCAGCTCCGCTATACGCTGTATGTAGACTGTATCAATATCTATCTGTCGTCAACAGCTCCAGCTCCGCTATACGCTGTTTATAGACTGTATCAGTATCTATCTGTCGTCAACAGCTCCAGCTCAGCTATACGCTGTTTATAGACTGTATCAGTATCTATCTGTAGTCAACAGCTCCAGCGCCACTATACGCTTTTTATAGACTGTATTAGTATCGTCAAGAGCTCCAGCTCCGCTATACGCTGTATGTAGACTGTATCAATTTCTATCTGTCGTCAACAGCTCCAGCTCCGCTTTACGCTGTTTATAGACTGTATCAGTATCTATCTGTCGTCAACAGCTGCAGCTCAGCTTTACGCTTTTTATAGACTGTATCAGTATCTATCTCTCGTCAACAGCTTCAGCTCCTCTACACGCTGTATGTAGACTGTATCAGTATCTATCTGTCATCAACGGCTCCAGCTCAGCTATACGCTGTTTATAGACTGTATCAGTATCTATCTGTCGTCAACAGCTCCAGCTCATCTATACGCTGTTTATAGACTGTATCAGTATCTATCTGTCGTCAACAGCTCCAGCTCCGCTATACGCTGTTTATAGACTGTATCAGTACCTATCTGTCGTCAATAGCTCCAGCTATTGTATACGCTGTATGTAGACTGTATCAGTATCTAGCTGTCGTCAACAGCTCCAGCTCTGGTATACGCTGTGTGTAGACTGTATCAGTATCGTCAACAGCTCCAGCTCCGCTATACGCTGTATGTAGACTGTATCAAAATGTATCTGTCGTCAACAGCTCCAGCTCAGCTATACGCTGTTTATAGACTGTATCAGTATCTATCTGGCGTCAACAGCTCCAGCTCCTCTATACGCTGTTTATAGACTATCAGTATCTATCTGTCCTCAACAGCTCCAGCTCCTGTACACGCTGTTTATAGACTGTATCAGTATTTATCTGTCGTCAACAGCTCCAGCTCCTCTACACGCTGTTTATAGACGGTATCAGTATCTATTTGTCGTCAACAACTCCAGCTCCGCTATACGCTGTTTATATGTATCAGTATCTATCTGTCGTCAACAGCTCCAGCTCCGCTATACGCTGTATGTAGACTGAATCAGTATCGTTAACAGCTCCAGCTCCGCTATACGCTGTTTTTAGACTGTATTAGTATCTATATGTCGTCAACAGCTGCAGCTCAGCTATACGCTTTTTTTAGACTGTATTAGTATCTATCTCTCGTCAACAGCTTCAGCTCCGCTACACGCTGTTTATAGAATGTATCAGTATCTATCTGTCAACAGCTCCAGCTCAGCTATACGCTGTATGTAGACTGTATCTGTATCTCTCTGTGGTCAACAGCTCCAGCTCAGCTATACGCTGTTTATAGACTGTATCAGTACCTATCTGTCGTCAATAGCTCCAGCTCCTGTATACGCTGTATGTAGACTGTATCAGTATCTAGCTGTCGTCAACAGCTCCAGCTCTGGTATACGCTGTGTGTAGACTGTATCAGTATGGTCAACAGCTCCAGCTCCGCTAAACGCTGTATGTAGACTGTATCAATATCTATCTGTCGTCAACAGCTCCATCTCAGCTATACGCTGTTTATAGACTGTATCAGTATCTATCTGGCGTCAACAGCTCCAGCTCCTCTATACGCTGTTTATAGACTATCAGTATCTATCTGTCCTCAACAGCTCCAGCTCCTGTACACGCTGTTTATAGACTGTATCAGTATCTATCTGTCGTCAACAGCTCCATCTCCTGTATACGCTGTTTATAGACGGTATCAGTATCTATTTGTCGTCAACAACTCCAGCTCCGCTATACGCTGTTTATATGTATCAGTATCTATCTGTCGTCAACAGCTCCAGCTCCTCTATACGCTGTATGTAGACTGTATCAGTATCGTCAAGAGCTGCAGCTCCGCTATGCGCTGTATGTAGACTGTATCAATATTTATCTGTCGTCAACAGCACCAGCTCAGCAATACGCTGTTTATAGCCTGTATCAGTATCTATCTGTCGTCAACAGCTCCAGCTCCTCTATACGCTGTTTATAGACTGTATCAGTATCTATCTGTCGTTAACAGCTCCAGCTCAGCTATACGCTGTATGTAGACTATATCAGTATCTATCTGTCGTCAACAGCTCCAGCTCCGGTATACGCTGTATGTAGCTAAGTCAGTATCGTTAACAGCTCCAGCTCCGCTATACCCTGTTTTTAGACTGTATTAGTATCTATCGGTCGTCAACAGCTGCAGCTCAGCTATACGCTTTTTATAGACTGTATCAGTATCTATCTGTCGTCAACAGCTTCAGCTCCTCTACACGCTGTTTATAGACTGTATCAGTATCTATATGTCGTCAACAGCTCCAGCTCCTCTATACGCTGTTTATAGATTATATCAGTATCTATCTGTCGTCAACAGCTCTAGCTTAGCTATACGCTGTTTTTAGACGGTATCAGTATCTATCTGTCGTCAACAGCTGCAGCTCAGCTATACGCTGTATGTAGACTGTATCTGTATCTATCTGTCGTCAACAGCTCCAGCTCCGCTATACGCTGTTTATAGACTGTATCAGTATCTAGCTGTCGTCAACAACTCCAGCTCAGCTACATGTTGTTTATAGACTGTATTAGTATTTATCTGTCGTCAACAGCTCCAGCTCATCTATACGCTGTTTATAGACTGTATCAGTATTTGTCGTCAACAGGTTCAGCTCATCTATACGCTGTTAATAGACAGTATCAGTATCTATTTGTCGTCAACAGCTCCAGCTCAGGTACATGTTGTTTATAGACTGTATCAGTATCTATCTGTCGTCAAGAGCTCCAGCTCCTCGATACGCTGTTTATAGACTGTATCAGTACCAATCTGTCGTCAATAGCTGCAGCTTCTCTATACGCTGTATGTAGACTGTATCAGTATCTTTCTGTCGTCAAGAGCTCCAGCTCCGCTACACGCTCGATGTAGACTGTATTATTATCGCCAACAGCTCCAGCTCCGCTATACGCTGTATGTAGACTGTATCAGGATCTATCTGTCGTCAACAGCTCCAGCTCCTCTATACGCTGTTTATAGACTGTATCAGTATCTATCAGTCGTCAACAGCTCCATCTCCTCTATACGCTGTTTATAGACTGTATCAGTATCTATCTCTCGTGTTACACACACCCAGCTCCGCTACACGCTGTATGTAGACTGTATCAGCATCAGTTTTGTCGTTTTATACAGGCCCAGCTCCGGTACACGCTGTATGTAGACTTCATCAGTTTTGTTGTGTTTTATAGGCCCGGCTCCGCTACACGCTGTATGAAGAACATCAGTTTTGTCTTGTTTTATAGGCGCGGCCCCTCTACACGCTGTATGTAGACTGTATCGGTATCTATCTGACGTGTTTCATTGGCCCAACTCCGCTACACGCTTTATGTAGACTATCAGTATCTATCTCTCGTGTTATACAGGCCCAGCTCCACTACACGCTGTATGTAGACTGTATCAGTATCTATCTCTCGTGTTACACAGGCCCGGCTCCGCTACACGCTGTATATAGACTGTATAAGCATCAGTTTTGTTGTTTTACACAGCCCCAGCTCGGCTACACGCTGTATGTAGACTGCATCAGTTTTGTCGTGTCACACAGGCCCAGCTCCGCTACACGCTGTATGTAAAATACATCAGTTTGGTCGTGTTTCATAGGCCCGGCTCCTCTACACGCTGAATGTAGACTGTATTTGTATCTATCTGTCGCGTTTCATAGGCCCAGCTCCGCTACACGCTGTATGTAGACTGTATCAGTATCTATCTCTCGTGTTAAACAGGCCCAGCTCCGCTACACGCTGTATATAGACTGTATAAGCATCAGTTTTTACGTGTTACACAGCCTCAGCTCGGCTACACGCTTTATGTAGACTGCATCAGTTTTGTCGTGTTACAGAGGCCCAGCTCCGCTACGAGCTGTATGTAGACTGCATCAGTTTTGTCGTGTTTCATAGGCCCGGCTCCTCTACACGCTGTATGTAGACTGTATCAGTATCTATCTGTCGCGTTTCATAGGCCCAGCTCCGCTACACGCTGTATGTAGACTGTATGAGTATCTATCTGTCGTCAACAGCTCCAGCTCCTCTATACGCTGTTTATTGACTGTATCAGTATCTATCTGTCGTCAACAGCTCCAGCTCAGCTATACGTTGTATGTAGACAATATCAGTATCTATCTGTCGTCAACAGCTCCAGCTCCTCTACACGCTGTTTATAGACGGTATCAGTATCTGTCGTCAACAGCTCCAGCTCCTCTATACGCTGTATGTAGACTGTATCAGTATCTGTCTGTCGTCAACAGCCCCAGCTCCGCTATACGCTGTATGTAGACTGAATCAGTATCGATGACAGCTCCAGCTCCGCTTTACGCTGTTTATTGACTGTATCAGTATCTATCTGTCGTCAACAGCTGCAGCTCAGCTATACGCTTTTTATAGACTGTATCAGTATCTAGCTCTCGTCAACAGCTTCAGCTCCGCTACACGCTGTTTATAGACTGTATCAGTATCTATCTGTCGTCAACAGCTTCAGCTCCTCTACACGCTCTTTATAGACTGTATCAGTATCTATATGTCGTCAACAGCTCCAGCTCCTCTATACGCTGTTTATAGATTATATCAGTATCTATCTGTCGTCAACAGCTCCAGCTTAGCTATACGCTGTTTTTAGACGGTATCAGTATCTATCTGTCGTCAACAGCTCCAGCTCAGCTATACGCTGTATGTAGACTGTATCTGTATCTATCTGTCGTCAAGAGCTCCAGCTCCACTATACGCTGTTTATAGACTGTATCAGTGTCTATTTGTCGTCAAAAGCTCCAGCTCAGCTACATGTTGTTTATAGACTGTATTAGTATCTATCTGTCGTCAACAGCACCAGCTCATCTATACGCTGTTTATAGACTGTATCAGCATCTGTTGTCAACAGCTTCAGCTCATCTATACGCTGTTAAAAAACTGTATCAGTATCTATTTGTCGTCAACAGCTGCAGCTCAGCTACATGTTGTTTATAGACTGTATCAGTATCTATCTGTCGTCAACAGCTCCAGCTCCTCGATACGCTGTTTATAGACTGTATCAGCACCTATCTGTCGTCAATAAATGCAGCTCCTCTATACGCTGTATGTAGACTGTATCAGTATCTTTCTGTCGTCAAGAGCTCCAGCTCCGCTATACGCTGGATGTAGACTGTATTAGTATCGTGAACAGCTCCAGCTCCGCTATACGCTGTATGTAGACTGTATCAGGATCTATCTGTCGTCAACAGCTACAGCTCCTCTATACGCTGTTTATAGACTGTATCAGTATCTATGAGTCGTCAACAGCTCCATCTCCTCTACACGCTGTTTAGAGACGGTATCAGTATCTATCTGTCGTCAATAGCTCCATATCCTCTATACGCTGTTTATAGACTGTATCAGTATCTATCCCTCGTGTAGACACACCCAGCTCCGCTACACGCTGTATGTAGACTGTATCAGCATCAGTTTTGTCGTTTTATACAGGCCCAGCTCCGCTACACGCTGTATGTAGAATACATCAGTTTGGTCGTGTTTCATAGGCCCGGCTCCGCTACACGCTTTATGTAGACTGCGTCAGTTTTGTCGTGTTACAGAGGCCCAGCTCCGCTACGAGCTGTATATAGACTGCACCAGTTTTGTCGTGTTTTCTGGCCCGGCTCCGCTACACGCTGTATGAAGACTGCATCAGTTTTTTCTTGTTTCATAGGCCCGGCTCCTCTACACGCTGTATGTAGACTGTATCGGTATCTATCTGTCGTGCTTCATAGGCCCAGCTCTGCTACACGCTTTATGTAGACTATCAGTATCTATCTCTCGTGTTATACAGGCCCATCTCCGCTACACGCTGTATATAGACTGTATCAGTATCTATCTCTCGTGTTACACAGCCCCAGCTCGGCTACACGCTGTATGTAGACTGCATCAGTTTTGTCCTGTTACACAGGGCCAGCTCTGCTACATGCTGTATGTAGAATACATCAGTTTGGTCGTGTTTCATAGGCCCGGCTCCGCTACACGCTTTATGTAGACTGCGTCAGTTTTTTTCGTGTTACAGAGGCCCAGCTCCGCTACGAGCTGTATGTAGACTGCATCAGTTTTGTCGTATTTCATAGGCCCGGCTCCTCTACACGCTGTATGTAGACTGTATCAGTATCTATTCGTCGCGTTTCATAGGCCCAGCTCCGCTACACGCTGTATGTAGACTGTATCAGTATCTATCTCTCTTGTTACACAGGCCCAGCTCCGCTACACGCTGTATGTAGACTTTATCAGTATCTATCTGTCGTCAAGAGCTCCAGCTCCGCTATACGTTGTATGTAGACTGAATCAGTATCTATCTGTCGCGTTTCATAGGCCCAGCTCCGCTACACGCTGTATGTAGACTGTACCAGTATCTATTTCTAGTGTTACACAGGCCCAACTCCGCTACACGCTGTATGTAGACTGTTTCAGTATCTATCTGTCGTCAAGAGCTCCAGCTCCGCCATACGCTGTATGCAGACTGTATCAGTATCTATCTGTCGTCAAGAGCTCTAGCTCCGCTATACGCTGTATGTAGACTGTATCAGTATCTATCTGTCGTCAAGAGCTCCATCTCCGCTATACGCTGTACTTAGACTGTATCAGTATCTATCTGTCGTCAAGAGCTCCAGTTCCGCTATACGCTGTACTTAGACTGTATCAGTATCTATCTGTCGTCAAGAGCTCCAGCTCCGCTATACGCTGTACTTAGACTATATCATTATCTATCTGTCGTCAGGAGCTTCAGCTCCGCTATACGCTGTATGTAGACTGTATCAATATCTATCTGTCGTCAACAGCTCCAGCTCCGCTATACGTTGTATGTAGACTGTATCAGTATCTTACTGTCGTCAACAGCTTCAGCTCCGCTATACAATGTATGTAGACTGTATCAGTATCTACCTGTCGTCAAGAGCTCCAGCTCCGCTATACCCTTTTTTTTAGACTGTATCAGTATCTATCTGTCGTCAACAGCTCCAGCTCCGCTATACGCTGTATGTAGACTGTATCAGTATCTACCTGTCGTCAAGAGCTCCAGCTCCGCTATACACTGTTTATAGAATGTATCAGTATCTATCTCTTGTGTTTCACAGGCCCAGCTTCGCTACATGCTGTATGTAGAATGTATCAGTATCTATCTGTCGTCAACAGCCCTAGCTCCGCTACATGCTGTATGTAGACTGTATCAGTATCTATCTGTCGTCAACAGCTCCAGCTCTGCTACACGCTGTATGTAGACTATATGTATCTACCTGACGTCAAGAGCTCCAGATCCGCTATACGCTGTTTATAGAGTGTATCAGTATCTATCTGTCGTCAACAGCTCCAGCTCCTCTACACGCTGTTTTTAGACTGTATCAGTATATATCTGTCGTCAACAGCTCCAGCTCCACTATACGCTGTATGTAGACTGTGTCAGTATTTATCTGTCGTCAACAGCTCCAGCTCCGCTAAACGCTGTTTATAGACTGTATCAGTATCTTTATGTCGTCAACAGGTTCAGCTCCGCTACATGTTGTTTATAGACTGTATCAGTATCTATCTGTCGTGAACAGCTACAGCTCATCTATACGCTGTTTATAGACTGTATCAGTATCTATCTGTCGTGAACAGCTCCAGCTCATCTATACACTGTTTATATACTGTATCAGTATCTATTTGTCGTCAACAGCTCCAGCTCAACTAGATGTTGTTCATAGACTGTATCAGTACCTATCTGTCGTCAATAGCTCCAGTTTCTCGATACGCTGTATGTAGACTGTATTCGTATCTATTATTCGTCAAGAGCTCGAGCACCGCTATACGCTTTATGGAGACTGTATTAGTATCGTCAAAGCTCCAGCTTCGCTATACGCTGTATGTAGACTGTATCAGTATCTACCTGTCGTCAACAGCTCCAGCTCCGCTATACGCTGTTTATAGACTGTATCAGTATCTATGTGTCTTCAAAAGCTCCAGCTCCTCTATACGCTGTTTAAAGATTGTATCAGTATCTATTTGTCGTCAAAAGCGCCAGCTCAGCAACATGTTGTTTATAGACTTTATCAGTATCTATCTGTCGTCAACAGCTCCAGCTCATCTATACGCTGTTTATAGACTGTATCAGTATTTATCTGTCGTCAAGAGCTCCAGCTCCTTTATACGCTCTTTATAGACTATATCAGTACCTATCTGTCGTCAATAGCTCCAGCTCCTCTATACGCTGTATGTAGACTGTATCAGTATCTATCTGTCGTCAACAGCTCCAGCTCCGCTATACGCTGTATGTAGACTGTATCAGTATCGTCAACAGCTCCAGCTCTACTATACGATGTATGTAGACTGTATCAGTATCTATGTGTCGTCAACAGCTCCAGCTCCGCTATACGCTGTTTATAGACGGGATCAGTATCTATCTGTCGTCAATAGCTCCAGCTCCTCTATAAGCTGTTTATAGACTGTATCAGTATCTATCTCTCGTCAAGAGCTCCAGCTGCGCTTTACGCTGTATGTAGACTGTATCAGTATCGTCAACAGCTCCAGCTCCGCTATACGCTGTATGTAGACTGTATCAGTATCTATTTGTCGTCAACAGCTTCAGCTCAGCTATAGGCTGTTTATAGACTGCATCAGTATCTATCTGTCGTCAACAGCTCCAGCTCCGCTTTACGCTGTTGATAGACTGTATCAGTATCTCTTTGTCGTCAACAGCTCCAGCTCAGCTACATATTGTTTATAGACTGTATCAGTATCTATCTGTCTTAAACAGCTCCAGCTCCGCTATACGCTGTTTTTAGGCTGTATCAGTATCTATCTGTCGTCAACAGCTCCAGCTCCGCTATACGCTGTATGTAGACTGTATCAGTATCTATCTGTCGTCAACAGCTATAGCTCATGTATACGCTGTTTATAGACTGTATCAGTATCTATCTGTCGTCGACTGTATCAGTATCTATCTGTCGTCTTACACACACCCAGCTCCAGCTCCTCTATACGCTTTTTATAGACTGTATCAGTATCTATATGTCGTCAACAGCTCCAGCACCGCTTTACGCTGTATGTAGACTGTATCAGTATCTATCTGTGGTTAACAGCTCCAGATCCTCCACACGCTGTTTATAGACTTTATCAGTATCTATCTGTCGTCAACAGCCCCAGCTCCGCTATACGCTGTATGTAGACTGTATCAGTATCGTCATCAGTTCCAGCTCCGTTATACGCTGTATGTAGACTGTATCAGGTTCTATCTGTCGTCAACAGCTCCAGCTCCTCTATACGCTGTTTATAGACTGTGTCACTATCTATCTGTCGTCAACAGCTCCAGCTCCTCTACACGCTTTTATAGACGATATAAGTATCTATCTGTCGTCAACAGCTCTAGCTCCTCAATACGCTATTTATAGACTGTATCAGTATCTTTCTGCCGTCAACAGCTTCAGCTTGTCTACACGCTGTTTATAGACTGTATTAGTATCTATATGTCGTCAACAGCTCCAGCTCCTGTAGACGCTGTTTATAGACTATATCAGTATCTATATGTCGTCAACAGCTCCAGCTCAGCTATACGCTGTATGTAGACTGTATCTGTATCTATCTGTCGTGTTACAGGATTCGCCACACGCTATATGTAGATTGTATCAGTATCTATCTGTCGTGTTACACAGGCTCAGCTCCGCTGCACGCTGTATGTAGAGTGTATCAGTATCTATCTGTCGTGTTTATAAGCTCAGCTTCGCTACACGCTTTATGTAGATTGTATCAGTATCTATCTGTCGTGTTTCATAGGCTCAGTTCCGCTACACGATGTATGTAGATTGTATCAGTATCTTTCTGTCTTGTTACACAGGCCAAGCTCCGCTACACGCTGTATGTAGACTGTATCAGTTTCTATCTGTCGTGTTTCATAGGCTCAGCTCCGCTACACGCTGTATGTAGATTGTATCAGTATCTATCTTTCGTGTTACACAGGTCCAGCTCCGCTACAAGCTGTATGTAGACTGCATCAGTTTTGTCGTGTTTCATAGGATCTGCTCCGCTACACGCTGTATGTAGACTGTATCAGTATTTATCTTTAATGTTACTCATGCCTAGGTCCGCTACATGCTGTATGTAGACTGTATCAGTATCTATCTGTCGTATTACACAGGCCCAGCTCCGCTACACGCTGTATGTAGACTGTATGCCGACGGACGGGCTGGGGGACCTATCGGACAAGAATTTCGAGCAAATAAGATACTGGGCTCACTCTACTCCAGGCCTTGCAAAGTTTAAAAAGTGAGGTTTGATTATATTTACAGAGATAGATAGAAAGATAGATGATTGAAAGGGAGAGAGAGAGAGAGAGAGAGAGAGAGAGAGAGAGAGAGAGAGAGAGAGAGAGAGAGAGAGAGAGAGAGAGAGAGAAAGAGAGAGAGACACACACACACACACAGAAACAGAGAGAAAGTTAGTATCAATTTAAGAGACGAAAAAAAAAAGTTGGGGAGAAGAGAGAGATGATGTTTCTTATTTTGTGGTCCTGACTTTTCTACAAACAGTCAACAAATCTGCAACTAATGTACTTGTAAATTTGAAATTTGTTTTGAGATGGGAAAAAATCCAGCTGCAGTGTCAGTTCTATCGTTTTAGCCAATTCTATTATAAGTGAGAAATTAAAATACATGTGCAAAAGCTGATATTATACAAGCTGTGTATCATCATCATCGCAAAAGCTGTAGTAAAGAGGTTGATACAAAGGATGATCTGATGAAATGCGAAGCTTCTGCGGTAGAAGTTAGTGCTTGAGCGACTTCATCCTGTTTGACTATTATTATGAAATCGCTTGACTATTATGAAAACCGTGGGCTATCATGAAATTGCTGGGTTATCTCTATGAATACACTGTATCATCATTATGAACACTCTTGAAAGTCATTACGGATTAACTAGAATAATGAATATGTTTGACTATCATTATATATACTTGTTGCTTTTTCCGAGTAGATTGAAAGAAGCCTCGGAGAAGGTGGAGAAGGAGATAACTCTAGATTTTTGTCGGGTCATGAACCAGTTTATTCTGGACAAGGCGGTAAAGGACGATCCTGCAACCTTCGCTTTCGTTACGTTACCTGTGAAATCGGAGAAACCCGCTCCAAAGTTCGGTGAGTTACTGGAAATTCGCTCTTTGTGTGGTATGTAAAAATAATAAGCAAACTGTATCAAGGGAGATGAGTAATTTTATCGTCCTCGCCCCCCCCCCCCGAAATTTGTTTAGTCATGTCTTTTACTCGTTCAACCAGTGCAAAGAAAAGAGCCACAGCTAACATCCCTTCTCTTTTGTCTTGTTTTTGTTTTATGCAAACTTGTATTCACGATATTAATTTAAAGGGAATTTCCACGTGGTTCCTGTCGGTGCTTGTGCCATTCGTGATTTTCGATGGTCTATTTCAAGTAATTTTCTTTTTCCTCGATCGCTCTTCTAAAGGTAGGTATAAAGTATTAGATAGTGGCCAAATACCCCATAGCCCTGATATGGGTATTAGTGCTTAGAGAAGATAGAATTGAAAAAAGAAATTAAATATGCAAAAACCCGAAAGGTTTAAAATAAGACAAATTTTATGCAGCATAACTTGAAAACAAATGGTGTTAGACTGATAATATTTGGCCCATTTGTTCTTCAACATTGAGGTCTAGCGGCTATACCTATTAGTTTTCATATATCCTGCATAAGTACAAAATTATAAAAATTTGAAAATGCATATATATATATATATATATATATATATATATATATATATATATATATATATATATATATATATATATATATATATATATAAAAGTGCAGTTTTCTAACCTCAAGCAAAAACTTCAAATTTGTAAAAATAATTCAATTTCCAGAGAAAACTCACAAAAAGCATGTTAAACCTCTAGATTAATATTTTGACAACAGCTATGCGAAATTTCAGCACTATTGGGTGAGTAGTTTTTGCAACAGAGTGCTTAAAAAATGACAAATAGTAGAAAAATTGTGTTTTGAGAAAACGCCCCCCCCCCCAAAAAAAAAAAAAAATGACACTAATCTAGCATTCCCAAGATTGTCATGGGCCCCATGGATTATACACATCCTTGTCAGTTTGGGGCAGACTATCCAGACTCGGTCTGAGCTTTTTCTAGATCTAATCTAAGCTTTTTTTTTTTTTTTTTTTTAAAAGCACGTTTTGTGGCATTCATGGGTCTAGATATATTACTATCTTCATTAGGTGTCGCTTGGTTTTCAATAGCAGGGGAACGTTTTTGGTCGTTTGCAGCATTTGATGCAGGCATTTTACTCTTATTGTAGTGATTTCCTTGAAACCTTTTCTCTTTTGTCTTCCAATTTTCTTGGAATGACTCATGTTGCAGATCTAGATCTAAAAATCAAGTTTGGAAGTAGCTCAGCAGATTTTACAAATCAACTTCATTTGAAATGTTTACATAGTTGCTACATATAGCCCGTTAGTATGTTTCATTATTAGCAGTTTCAACTATATTCTTCCTACTAAGTTTGGGAAGACCTTGCGCTCCACTGTATGGTGGTTTGATATTAGATATATTAACTTTTTTACTCTTCAAGTCCTTGGTTATGATTTGTAAATATTTGTTGCTATGCAAATTTGGTGATACCCTGGCCTGTCATGTTTAACGCCACGTTTTAAGCACTTGAAGCTCAAATATTGATAAAGAAATGACTGATATTAAGGCAGAAATGGATGAGGATATATTAAAGTTAAAAAAAGCTTGGTACCCTTGATTGGCCAAATTTCACTATTTTAATACTTAATACCTACCTTAAATTTCACACGCAAAGCTATCATAATTATAATCGTTGTCTCTCATGTTCGAGCTAAATTTCTAGAAGCTCGCATTAGGTGTAAATAGAAAGGCATTGTAAGACATAATAACACACATGCACATAGTATATATATATATATATATATATATATATATATATATATATATATATATACTCATACACACACAAGACTTATAAATGTGTCGACGAATTAGATTATTCTTACCACAAATCAACCCCGAGACGAACATCCAATGAAAACGATTATATATTATAGTCGGTATTTATAATTGTGAATGAAATATAAAGAGGTTTGCACTTTTTATGAATCTGATTCAATGTTGAGTGAGTAACTGGGACTACACAGTGTTTGTCTTTTGTCCAATATTGAGTGAGTAACTGGGACTACACAGTGTTTGCCTTTTTTCCAATGTCGAGTGAGTAACTGGGACTACACAGTGTTTATCTATAGTCCAATGTTGAGTAAGTAACGGGCACTGCACAATGTTTTGTCTGTAGTCCAATGTTGAATAAGTAACTGGCACTGCACAATGTTTGTCTGTGGTACAATGTTGGGTAAGTAACTGGGATTACACAATGTTTGTCTGTGGTCCAATGTTGAGTGCATAACTCAAACTACAAAAAATTGTGTTCAATGAGAAAAACGTATTGTGTGTGTGTGTGTTTGTGTGTGTAATCCATTGTTTGTGCCGTGCCACGGTTGGAAAGCTTTATTAGCAGGTGCTCGGATTCTCGTTTGTTAATAAACATAGAGATTTGCCCTGACATTTAACTGAATTAGAGGACAAACAATAGCATTGATTGTACCATTAATTCGCTTCCACTGACCCATTATCACCATGTTCCTTAACGCCAGCAAAATGCGCCGACCTTCCAGCGTACGACTTTAATACCCAGAGCGACCGCTTTTCTTATTCCTCCATCTACACTATTCTGGAGAGTATTGAGGCCATGGGGCTCGTCAGGACAGAATGTGACAACCTCATCTCCACCATGAGCTTCTTCAACTTCCGGGTCAGCAAGCTCTTCAAAATACAGGAGTTCATCAACTTGCAAGACCAGGCTACCAACGCGGTATGCAATCATAGAGACATCAATACATACATACATAAATACACTGTCATTCTTTAAGTAACTTATTACCTTTTATCTTGAGGAAGATAGATAAATAGATAGGCAGATGAGTAAAACTGTGAGTCGAAGAGAAAAATGGTGGAGGAGTAAGAGAGAGAGAGAGAGAGAGAGAGAGAGAGAGAGAGAGAGAGAGAGAGAGAGAGAGAGAGAGAGAGAGAGAGAGAGAGAGAGAGAGAGAGAGAGAGAGAGAGAGAGAGAGAGAGAGAGAGAGAGAGAGAGAGAGAGAGAGAGCAACTGTGTATCCTGTGGACTGTACACACCTATGGGCGCATAACTTGTCCAACAAAACAGAGGAGAAATGACCCAAACTGAACCTCTTATTTTCGAGTCGGGTCGTTCTGGTTACGGGCGTCCACCAACAAACGCAGATTTCCGAAAGGCGCCGAGTATTCGGTTGGCACAGATCTTTGTTTTTTTTCCACGCAAATATGCGCCCAAGGCCTTCATTGTTGTGTGTTGCATCCTTGATTGATTTTAACCAACGGTATTAATAACCTTTTTTTTTTTAAAGAAATTATGGCACCAAAAAAAAACAAAAAAAACCCAAAAGGCTACCTTTGTTCAAGCTGTGGTTGAAAAGGCGAAAAGATGAAACAAGATATCATAAAAGATTTGAACCACCCTATAGTTAAATAGACCAACATAGTATGGCGAGTTCCACTATTTGATTCTTGTCGCTCCTAGAGATGCTGAGAAATGCAAAGAATATCTTAGAATAGACCGTTTAACATTTGATCTTCTTCGCAACTTTGCGGAAACTCTTAGTGGAAGAACAATTCTTGCTTCAGAGAGGCAACATCATCAAAGAAAGACACGCCCAAACGAAACACAAAAAGGCCTCTAGAATTGCTTTATTTCATCAAAACAAGATTTTTGCGTGAAGACTGCTGATATTAGAGCTGATGATTCACCTAAACAACCCGTCAAAACTACAGCAAAGCGTATTCCAACCAAAATATGTTTTGTCGGCGGCGTTTGTGTCGTGTTTGTGGACACTCTCTGACAGAATTCTTTATAATTGCTTTGTTAATAGTTGATGTATTTCAACTCCAGCTTTTCGTAGAGTAGATTTGTTTTGGGTTTATTCGTTTTTGATTCAGTTGACACGCGGTTTGTGGCTTGAAACTTGGTCCAATTAAAGCCCGGACACGGCATAGGCAGGGCCTCAACGCTGACCACAGACCTGAAAGCAGCACTTGTCTTTTCGTTTAATGCCTGAAATTTTTTAAATGGAATTAATTTAACACTATGGAGATGATAAGAGATTTGTGATTTTCTCCAGCAACGCCACGGCATACTTATCTTCAGTGCACGCAACTTCAGTAGACGTATGTAGAATACAAACGACCTGCCCCTTCCTCCACAGATGAGCAACTTTCTCCGCGAGCAGTGGCTCACATCCCTGCGCACGCACATCCGCAAGGCGTTCATGAACGTCAGGAAAGGCTGGTTCAACATCTACGAGGACAACTGGCACATCTACCAGATTTCCAAGATGAAGAAATTTATGGAGACTGTGAAGTTTATGATGCAGGCAATTACTGGAATATACACACACATACACATATATTCTCTCTGTGTGACTCTATCCGTCTCTCTGTCTGTCTCTCTCTCTCTCTCTGGACGTCTCTTTATGTCTCAGTCTGTCTGTCTATCTGTCTGCCTGTCTGTATCTGTTTGAAACGACCTGCCTACAGCTATTACCCCAGTTTCCACCAGCCTGTCTCACTCTTTCTCCCTTCTGTCCCTCCTCTGCCGGTCAGCCTGTCTCTTGCCTTCCGTCATGCTGCAGACAGGAATGTGTTATTAGAGAAGCTACCATCTTCCCTCACTGTATCCGTCTCACCAGTGAAAGGTTTACAGAGGCTAGCATAAGGTGACTTGAATTGTCCTCATAGCTGCCGTTCGTAAACTTCATTTCTTATGAAGTATAGTCTAAATAAAGCTATTGGAGGCTAGTGTCTCAATGAGAAAGGAACGGTTACTCAGTTTGGGGCAATTTAGTTTTTTTTGAAAAGTGAATTTCCATTTTTCATCATATCAGACACGAGTAAGCTGCTGAGATAATGAAGTAGGATATATAGCACCCAACTTAGTTTTGTACGAAAATAATTAAAACAATCTCTTCCTCGATGTGGCGGATCATGCAAAGAGATCGACTTGTATCGTGACAGCATACAGTGTGCACCTTCCTATTCACTTGTTTCTATATCTAAAAAATTTACCCCCCCCCCCCATCTCTGACAGTCCAACTAGATGGTAACGAATTGCTTAAATTATTTAAAAACAAAACGATTTTTTTTTACTACTGATGCGTGCCAACAAAAGTTTACCAAAATCATATGGGCGGAACATGCCGAAACACACATTTGAAATGTTTGTTTCTACGAACAAGTCTACGCAGTACACCATACTTTTGATAGGCTCCACTAATAGTGAATGGTGCCATTAGCGCCCATTGTGCGGGCATTCAAATCAGAATCTCTATGATTCTGATGAAACAAACAATATTGTTGTCATGGAAACTTAGTTATAAACAGCATAGATTTAGATATAGCTCCATCTCTTCAGTCCTTAAGAAATCTAGCACAAGATCCAGAGTTAACCCAGTGCAGGATAGCTTAGTCCACCAGTGAAGACGAGACTCTCACTTGATGAAACATTCATCTATGTCGATTGTAGATCCAACTAGATCTAGCTTTGATGAATTCGTCCTGACTGCTTTATAACTTTTGTCGTTTACGCAAATTGTCTGCCATATTCATTTATACAGTTTAATGTGTATCATCCCATGCCAGGGCATTTTGTGCTCACTTTAATTACCCTTACAGCTGAAGATTTTTTTTCTCTCAAGCCTATCCTTTTCACCTGTAAAATTGAAGGTTTTTATTTGCAAATAAAGAGACAGAGAAAGCCCAAATGCCAGTTTCTATCCCCTGACTGAATGCTTAAGTTCTCCTGTCTCAGACTGTTAACGATATTTGTCCTGTTGCCAATTCACTCCGCTCTCTCTCTATTATTGATCTGCTCTACTCATAGCATCTCGTCCCTCCCAGGACGCTGTGCGATCCGTTCTCTACGACTCACTCCACTCTCTCTCTCTCTCTCTCTCTCTCTCTCTCTCTCTCTCTCTCTCTCTCCGTTATTGATCTCTCTACTCATAGCATCTCGTCCCTCCCAGGACGCCGTGCGATCCGTTCTCTACGACTCACTCCGCTCTCTCTCCAATATTGATCTGCTCTACTCATGGCATCTCGTCACTCCCAGGACGCCGTGCGATCCGTTCTCTACGACTCACTCCACTCTCTCTCTCTCTCTCTCTCTCTCTCTCTCTCTCTCTCTCTCTCTCTCTCTCTCTCCGTTATTGATCTGCTCTACTCATAGCATCTCGTCCCTCCCAGGACGCCGTGCGATCCGTTCTCTACGACTCACTCCACTCTCTCTCCATTATTGATCTACTCTATTCATAGCATCTCGTCACTCCCAGGACGCCGTGCGATCCGTTCTCTACGACTCACTCCACTCTCTCTCTCTCTCTCTCTCTCTCTCTCTCTCTCTCTCTCTCTCTCTCTCCGTTATTGATCTGCTCTACTCATAGCATCTCGTCCCTCCCAGGACGCCGTGCGATCCGTTCTCTACGACTCACTCCACTCTCTCTCTCTCTCTCTCTCTCTCTCTCTCTCCGTTATTGATCTGCTCTACTCATAGCATCTCGTCCCTCCCAGGACGCCGTGCGATCCGTTCTCTACGACTCACTCCACTCTCTCTCTCTCTCTCTCTCTCTCTCTCTCTCTCTCTCTCTCCGTTATTGATCTGCTCTACTCATAGCATCTCGTCCCTCCCAGGACGCCGTGCGATCCGTTCTCTACGACTCACTCCACTCTCTCTCTCTCTCTCTCTCTCTCTCTCTCTCTCTCTCTCTCTCCGTTATTGATCTGCTCTACTCATAGCATCTCGTCCCTCCCAGGACGCCGTGCGATCCGTTCTCTACGACTCACTCCGCTCTCTCTCCGTTATTGATCTGCTCTACTCATAGCATCTCGTCCCTCCCAGGACGCCGTGCGATCCGTTCTCTACGACTCACTCCACTCTCTCTCTCTCTCTCTCTCTCTCTCTCTCTCTCTCTCTCTCTCTCCGTTATTGATCTGCTCTACTCATAGCATCTCGCTCCTCCCAGGACGCCGTGCGATCCGTTCTCTACGACTCACTCCACTCTCTCTCTCTCTCTCTCTCTCTCTCTCTCTCTCTCTCTCTCTCCGTTATTGATCTGCTCTACTCATGGCATCTCGTCCCTCCCAGGACGCCGTGCGATCCGTTCTCTACGACTCACTCCACACTCACACTCTCTCTCTCTCTCTCTCTCTCTCTCTCTCTCTCTCTCCGTTATTGATCTGCTCTACTCATGGCATCTCGTCCCTCCCAGGACGCCGTGCGATCCGTTCTCTACGACTCACTCCTCTCTCTCTCTCTCTCTCTCTCTCTCTCTCTCTCTCTCTCTCTCTCTCTCTCTCTCTCCGTTATTGATCTGCTCTATTCATGGCATCTCGTCCCTCCCAGGACGCCGTGCGATCCGTTCTCTACGACTCACTCCGCTCTCTCTCCATTATTGATCTACTCTATTCATGGCATCTCGTCCCTCCCAGGACGCCGTGCGATCCGTTCTCTACGACTCACTCCGCTCTCTCTCCATTATTGATCTATTCTACTCATGGCATCTCGTCCCTCCCAGGACGCTCTGCGATCCGTTCTCTACGACTCACTCCGCTCTCTCTCCATTATTGATCTACTCTATTCATGGCATCTCGTCCCTCTCAGGACGCCGTGCGATCCGTTCTCTACGACTCACTCCGCTCTCTCTCCATTATTGATCTACTCTACTCATGGCATCTCGTCCCTCCCAGGACGCCGTGCGATCCGTTCTCTACGACTCACTCCGCTCTCTCTCCATTATTGATCTACTCTATTCATGGCATCTCGTCCCTCCCAGGACGCCGTGCGATCCGTTCTCTACGACTCACTCCGCTCTCTCTCCATTATTAATCTGCTCTACTCATGGCATCTCGTCCCTCCCAGGACGCCGTGCGATCCGTTCTCTACGACTCACTCCGCTCTCTCTCCATTATTGATCTGCTCTACTCATGGCATCTCGTCCCTCTCAGGACGCTGTGCGATCCGTTCTCTACGACTCACTCCGCTCTCTCTCCATTATTGATCTGCTCTACTCATGGCATCTCGTCCCTCCCAGGACGCCGTGCGATCCGTTCTCTACGACTCATTCCACTCTCTCTCTCTCTCTCTCTCTCTCTCTCTCTCCTTTATTGATCTGCTCTGTTCATGGCATTTCGTCCCTCCCAGGACGCCGTGCGATCCGTTCTCTACGACTCACTCCGCTCTCTCTCTCTCTCTCTCTCTCTCTCTCTCTCTCTCTCTCTCTCTCTCTCCTTTATTGATCTGCTCTGTTCATGGCATTTCGTCCCTCCCAGGACGCCGTGCGATCCGTTCTCTACGACTCACTCCCCTCTCTGTCTCTCTCTCTCTCTCTCTCTCTCTCTCTCTCTCTCTCTCTCTCTCTCTCTCTCTCTCCTTTATTGATCTGCTCTGTTCATGGCATTTCGTCCCTCCCAGGACGCCGTTCGATCCGTTCTCTACGACTCACTCCGCTCTCTCTCTCTCTCTCTCTCTCTCTCTCTCTCTCTCTCTCTCTCCTTTATTGATCTGCTCTGTTCATGGCATTTCGTCCCTACCAGGACGCTGTGCGATCCGTTCTCTACGACTCACTCCGCTCTCTCTCTCTCCATTATTGATCTACTCTATTCATGGCATTTCGTCCCTACCAGGACGCTGTGCGATCCGTTCTCTACGACTCACTCCGCTCTCTCTCTCCATTATTGATCTACTCTACTCATGGCATCTCGTCCCTCTCAGGACGCTGTGCGATCCCTTCTCTACGACTCACTCCGCTTTCTCTCTCTCCATTATTGATCTACTCTACTCATGGCATCTCGTCCCTCCCAGGACGCTGTGCGATCCGTTCTCTACGACTCACTCCGCTCTCTCTCTCTCTCTCTCTCTCTCTCTCTCTCTCTCTCTCTCTCCATTATTGATCTACTCTACTCATGGCATCTCGTCCCTCCCAGGACGCTGTGCGATCCGTTCTCTACGACTCACTCCACTCTCTCTCTCTCTCTCTCTCTCTCTCTCTCTCTCTCTCCGTTATTGATCTGCTCTACTCATGGCATCTCGTCCCTCCCAGGACGCCGTGCGATCCGTTCTCTACGACTCACTCCGCTCTCTCTCCATAATTGATCTGCTCTATTCATGGCATCTCGTCCCTCCCAGGACGCCGTGCGATCCCTTCTCTACGACTCACTCCGCTCTCTCTCCATAATTGGTCTACTCTATTCATGGCATCTCGTCCCTCCCAGGACGCTGTGCAATCCGTTCTCTACGACTCACTCCACACACACACACTCTCTCTCTCTCTCTCTCTCTCTCCATTATTGATCTACTCTATTCATGGCATCTCATCCCTCCCAGGACGCTGTGCGATCCGTTCTCTACGACTCACTCCACTCTCTCTCTCTCTCTCTCTCTCTCTCTCTCTCTCTCTCTCCATTATTGATCTACTTTATTCATGGCATCTCGTCCCTCCCAGGACGCTGTGCAACCCGTTCTCTACGACTCACTCCGCTCTCTCTCTCTCTCTCTCTCTCTCTCTCTCTCTCTCTCCATTATTGATCTACTCTACTCATGGCATCTCGTCCCTCTCAGGACGCTGTGCGATCCGTTCTCTACGACTCACTCCACACACACACACTCTCTCTCTCTCTCTCTCTCTCTCTCCATTATTGATCTACTCTATTCATGGCATCTCGTCCCTCCCAGGACGCTGTGCGATCCGTTCTCTACGACTCACTCCACACACACACTCTCTCTCTCTCTCTCTCTCTCTCTCCATTATTGATCTACTCTATTCATGGCATCTCGTCCCTCCCAGGACGCTGTGCGATCCGTTCTCTACGACTCACTCCACACACACTCTCTCTCTCTCTCTCTCTCTCTCTCTCTCTCTCCATTATTGATCTACTCTACTCATGGCATCTCGTCCCTCTCAGGACGCTGTGCGATCCGTTCTCTACGAATCACTCCACTCTCTCTCCATTATTGATCTACTCTATTCATGGCATCTCGTCCCTCCCAGGACGCTGTGCGATCCGTTCTCTACGACTCACTCCACACACACACTCTCTCTCTCTCTCTCTCTCTCTCTCTCCATTATTGATCTACTCTATTCATGGCATCTCGTCCCTCCCAGGACGCTGTGCGATCCGTTCTCTACGACTCACTCCACACACACACTCTCTCTCTCTCTCTCTCTCTCTCTCTCTCTCTCTCTCTCTCCATTATTGATCTACTCTATTCATGGCATCTCGTCCCTCCCAGGACGCCGTGCGATCCGTTCTCTACGACTCACTCCTCTCTCTCTCTCTCTCTCTCTCTCTCTCTCTCTCTCTCTCTCTCTCTCTCTCCGTTATTGATCTGCTCTATTCATGGCATCTCGTCCCTCCCAGGACGCCGTGCGATCCGTTCTCTACGACTCACTCCGCTCTCTCTCCATAATTGATCTGCTCTATTCATGGCATCTCGTCCCTCCCAGGACGCCGTGCGATCCGTTCTCTACGACTCACTCCGCTCTCTCTCCATTATTGATCTACTCTATTCATGGCATCTCGTCCCTCTCAGGACGCCGTGCGATCCGTTCTCTACGACTCACTCCGCTCTCTCTCCATTATTGATCTACTCTATTCATGGCATCTCGTCCCTCCCAGGACGCCGTGCGATCCGTTCTCTACGACTCACTCCACTCTCTCTCTCTCTCTCTCTCTCTCTCTCTCTCTCTCTCTCCATTATTGATCTACTCTACTCATGGCATCTCGTCCCTCCCAGGACGCCGTGCGATCCGTTCTCTACGACTCACTCCGCTCTCTCTCTCTCTCTCTCTCTCCATTATTGATCTGCTCTATTCATGGCATCTCGTCCCTCTCAGGACGCCGTGCGATCCGTTCTCTACGACTCACTCCGCTCTCTCTCTCTCTCTCTCCGTTATTGATCTGCTCTACTCATGGCATCTCGTCCCTCCCAGGACGCCGTGCGATCCGTTCTCTACGACTCACTCCACACACACTCTCTCTCTCTCTCTCTCTCTCTCTCTCTCTCTCTCTCTCTCCATTATTGATCTACTCTATTCATGGCATCTCGTCCCTCCCAGGACGCTGTGCGATCCGTTCTCTACGACTCACTCCGCTCTCTCTCTCTCTCTCTCTCTCTCTCTCTCTCTCTCTCTCTCTCTCTCTCTCTCTCTCCTTTATTGATCTGCTCTGTTCATGGCATTTCGTCCCTCCCAGGACGCCGTGCGATCCGTTCTCTACGACTCACTCCGCTCTCTCTCTCTCTCTCTCTCTCTCTCTCTCTCTCTCTCTCTCTCTCTCCTTTATTGATCTGCTCTGTTCATGGCATTTCGTCCCTCCCAGGACGCCGTGCGATCCGTTCTCTACGACTCACTCCGCTCTCTCTCTCTCTCTCTCTCTCTCTCTCTCTCTCTCTCTCTCTCTCTCTCTCCTTTATTGATCTGCTCTGTTCATGGCATTTCGTCCCTACCAGGACGCTGTGCGATCCGTTCTCTACGACTCACTCCGCTCTCTCTCTCTCCATTATTGATCTACTCTACTCATGGCATCTCGTCCCTCTCAGGACGCTGTGCGATCCCTTCTCTACGACTCACTCCGCTCTCTCTCTCTCTCTCTCTCTCTCTCTCTCTCTCTCTCTCTCCATTATTGATCTACTCTACTCATGGCATCTCGTCCCTCTCAGGACGCTGTGCGATCCGTTCTCTACGACTCACTCCGCTCTCTCTCCATTATTGATCTGCTCTACTCATGGCATCTCGTCCCTCTCAGGACGCCGTGCGATCCGTTCTCTACGACTCACTCCGCTCTCTCTCTCTCCATTATTGATCTACTCTATTCATGGCATCTCGTCCCTCCCAGGACGCTGTGCGATCCGTTCTCTACGACTCACTCCGCTCTCTCTCTCTCTCCATTATTGATCTACTCTACTCATGGCATCTCGTCCCTCTCAGGACGCTGTGCGATCCGTTCTCTACGACTCACTCCGCTCTCTCTCCATTATTGATCTACTCTATTCATGGCATCTCGTCCCTCTCAGGACGCTGTGCGATCCGTTCTCTACGACTCACTCCACACACACACTCTCTCTCTCTCTCTCTCTCTCTCTCTCTCTCTCTCCATTATTGATCTACTCTACTCATGGCATCTCGTCCCTCCCAGGACGCTGTGCGATCCGTTCTCTACGACTCACTCCACACACACTCTCTCTCTCTCCATTATTGATCTACTCTATTCATGGCATCTCGTCCCTCCCAGGACGCTGTGCGATCCGTTCTCTACGACTCACTCCACTCTCTCTCTCTCTCTCTCTCTCTCTCTCTCTCTCTCTCTCTCTCCATTATTGATCTACTCTATTCATGGCATCTCGTCCCTCCCAGGACGCTGTGCGATCCGTTCTCTACGACTCACTCCACACACACTCTCTCTCTCTCTCTCTCTCTCTCTCTCTCTCTCTCTCCATTATTGATCTACTCTATTCATGGCATCTCATCCCTCCCAGGACGCTGTGCGATCCGTTCTCTACGACTCACTCCACACTCTCTCTCTCTCTCTCTCTCTCTCTCTCTCCATTATTGATCTACTCTATTCATGGCATCTCGTCCCTCCCAGGACGCTGTGCGATCCGTTCTCTACGACTCACTCCACACTCTCTCTCTCTCTCTCTCTCTCTCTCTCTCTCTCTCTCTCTCCATTATTGATTTGCGCTAATGATAGCATCTCGTCCCTCCCAGGACGCCGTGCGATCCGTTCTCTACAACTCACTCCGCTCTCTCTTCATTATTGATCTACTCTATTCATGGCATCTCGACCCTCCCAGGACGCCGTGCGATCCGTTCTCTACGACTCACTCCACTCTCTCTCTCTCTCTCTCTCTCTCTCTCTCTCTCTCTCTCTCTCTCCTTTATTGATCTACTCTATTCATGGCATCTCGTCCCTCTCAGGACGCTGTGCGATCCGTACTCTACGACTCACTCCGGTCTCTCTCTCTCTCTCCCTCTGTCTCTCTCTCCATAATTGATCTACTCTATTCATGGCGTCCCTCTCAGGACGCTGTGCGATCCGTTCTCTACGACTCACTCCGCTCTCTCTCCATAATTGATCTGCTCTATTCATGGCACCTCGTCCCTCCCAAGACGCTGTGCGATCCGTTCTCTACGACTCACTCCACTCTCTCTCCATTATTGATCTACTCTATTCATAGCATCTCGTCCCTCTCAGGACGCCGTGCGATCCGTTCTCTACGACTCACTCCGCTCTCTCTCCATAATTGATCTACTCTATTCATTGCATCTCGTCCCTACCAGGACGCTGTGCGATCCGTTCTCTACGACTCACTCCGCAAACTCTCTCTCTCTCTCTCTCTCTCTCTCTCTCTCTCTCTCTCTCTCTCTCTCCATAAATGATCTACTCTATTCATGGCATCTCGTCCCTCCCAGGACGCCGTGCGATCCGTTCTCTACGACTCACTCCGCTCTCTCTCCATTATTGATCTGCTCTATTCATGGCATCTCGTCCCTCCCAGGACGCTGTGCGATCCGTTCTCTACGACTCACTCCACTCTCTCTCCATTATTGATCTACTCTATTCATGGCATCTCGTCAATCTCAGGACGCCGTGCGATCCGTTCTCTACGACTCACTCCGCTCTCTCTCCATTATTGATCTACTCTATTCATGGCATCTCGTCCCTCCCAGGACGCTGTGCGATCCGTTCTCTACGACTCACTCCACTCTCTCTCCATTATTGATCTACTCTATTCATGGCATCTCGTCCCTCCCAGGACGCTGTGCGATCCGTTCTCTACGACTCACTCCACTCTCTCTCCATTATTGATCTACTCTATTCATGGCATCTCGTCAATCTCAGGACGCCGTGCGATCCGTTCTCTACGACTCACTCCGCTCTCTCTCCATTATTGATCTACTCTATTCATGGCATCTCGTCAATCTCAGGACGCCGTGCGATCCGTTCTCTACGACTCACTCCGCTCTCTCTCCATTATTGATCTACTCTATTCATGGCATCTCGTCAATCTCAGGACGCCGTGCGATCCGTTCTCTACGACTCACTCCGCTCTCTCTCCATTATTGATCTACTCTATTCATAGCATCTCGTCCCTCCCAGGACGCTGGTCGATCCGTTCTCTACGACTCACTCCACACACTCTCTCTCACTCTCTCTCTCTCTCTCCATTATTGATCTACTCTATTCATGGCATCTCGTCCCTCCCAGGACGCTGTGCGATCCGTTCTCTACGACTCACTCCACTCTCTCTCTCTCTCTCTCTCTCTCTCTCTCTCTCCTTTATTGATCTACTCTATTCATGGCATCTCGTCCCTCCCATGACGCTGTGCGATCCGTTCTCTACGACTCACTCCACTCTCTCTCTCTCTCTCTCTCCTTTATTGATCTGCTCTGTTCATGGCATTTCGTCCCTCCCAGGACGCCGTGCGATCCGTTCTCTACGACTCACTCCGCTCTCTCTCTCTCTCTCTCTCTCTCTCTCTCTCTCTCTCTCTCTCTCTCTCTCCTTTATTGATCTGCTTTGTTCATGGCATTTCGTCCCTCCCAGGACGCCGTTCGATCCGTTCTCTACGACTCACTCCGCTCTCTCTCTCTCTCTCTCTCTCTCTCTCTCTCTCTATCTCTCCTTTATTGATCTACTCTGTTCATGGCATTTCGTCCCTACCAGGACGCTGTGCGATCCGTTCTCTATGACTCACTCCGCTCTCTCTCTCTCCATTATTGATCTACTCTACTCATGGCATCTCGTCCCTCTCAGGACGCTGTGCGATCCCTTCTCTACGACTCACTCCGCTCTCTCTCTCTCTCTCTCTCTCTCTCTCTCTCTCTCTCCATAATTGATCTACTCTACTCATGGATTCTCGTCCCTCTCAGGACGCTGTGCGATCCCTTCTCTACGACTCACTCCGCTCTCTCTCCATTATTGATCTGCTCTACTCATGGCATCTCGTCCCTCTCAGGACGCCGTGCGATCCGTTCTCTACGACTCACTCCGCTCTCTCTCTCTCTCCATTATTGATCTACTCTATTCATGGAATTTCGTCGCTACCAGGACGCTGTGCGATCCGTTGTCTACGACTCACTCCGCTCTCTCTCTCTCTCCATTATTGATCTACTCTACTCATGGCATCTCGTCCCTCTCAGGACGCTGTGCGATCCCTTCTCTACGACTCACTCCGCTTTCTCTCCAATATTGATCTGCTCTACTCATGGCATCTCGTCCCTCTCAGGACGCCGTGCGATCCGTTCTCTACGACTCACTCCGCTCTCTCTCCATTATTGATCTCCTCTACTCATGGCATCTCGTCCCTTTAAGGACGCCGTGCGATCCGTTCTCTACGACTCACTCCGCTCTCTCTCCATTATTGATCTACTCTATTCATGGCATCTCGTCCCTCTCAGGACGCCGTTCGATCCGTTCTCTACGACTCACTCCGCTCTCTCTCTCTCTCTCTCTCTCTCTCTCTCTCTCTCTCTCTCCATTATTGATCTACTCTTTTCATAGCATCTCGTCCCTCCCAGGACGCTTTGCGATCCGTTCTCTACGACTCACTCCGCTCTCTCTCCATAATTGATCTACTCTATTCATGGCATCTCGTCCCTCCCAGGACGCCGTTCGATCCGTTCTCTACGACTCACTCCGCTCTCTCTCCATTATTGATCTACTCTATTCATGGCATTTCGTCCCTCCCAGGACGCCGTGCGATCCGTTCTCTACGACTCACTCCGCTCTCTCTCTCTCTCTCTCTCTCTCTCTCTCTCTCTCTCTCTCTCTCTCTCTCTCCTTTATTGATCTGCTTTGTTCATGGCATTTCGTCCCTCCCAGGACGCCGTTCGATCCGTTCTCTACGACTCACTCCGCTCTCTCTCTCTCTCTCTCTCTCTCTCTCTCTCTCTCTCTCTCTCTCGTTTATTGATCTGCTCTGTTCATGGCATTTGGTCCCTCCCAGGACGCTTTGCGATCCGTTCTCTACGACTCACTCCGCTCTCTCTCCTTTATTGATCTACTCTATTCATGGCATCTCGTCCCTCCCAGGACGCCGTTCGATCCGTTCTCTACGACTCACTCCGCTCTCTCTCTCTCTCTCTCTCTCTCTCTCTCTCTCCATTATTGATCTACTCTATTCATGGCATTTCGTCCCTACCAGGACGCTGTGCGATCCGTTCTCTACGACTCACTCCGCTCTCTCTCTCTCTCCATTATTGATCTACTCTACTCATGGCATCTCGTCCCTCCCAGGACGCTGTGCGATCCGTTCTCTACGACTCACTCCGCTCTCTCTCTCCATTATTGATCTACTCTATTCATGGCATCTCGTCCCTCTCAGGACGCCGTGCGATCCGTTCTCTACGACTCACTCCGCTCTCTCTCTCTCCATTATTGATCTACTCTACTCATGGCATCTCGTCCCTCTCAGGACGCCGTGCGATCCGTTCTCTACGACTCACTCCGCTCTCTCTCTCTCTCTCTCTCTCTCTCTCTCTCCCTCTCTCTCTCTCTCTCTCTCTCTCCATTATTGATCTACTCTATTCATGGCATCTCGTCCCTCTCAGGACGCTGTGCGATCCTTTCTCTACGACTCACTCTACTCTCTCTCCATTATTGATCTACTCTATTCATGGCATCTCGTCCCTCTCAGGACGCCGTGCGATCAGTTCTTTACGACTCACTCCGCTCTCTCTCTCTCTCTCTCTCTCTCTCTCTCTCTCTCTCTCCATTATTGATTTGCGCTACTCATAGCATCTCGTCCCTCTCAGGACGCCGTGCGATCCGTTCTCTACGACTCACTCCGCTCTCTCTCTCTCTCTCTCTCTCTCTCTCTCTCTCTCTCTCTCTCTCTCTCTCCATTATTGATCTACTCTATTCATGGCATCTCGTCCCTCTCAGGACGCTGTGCGATCCGTTCTCTACGACTCACTCCGCTCTCTCTCTCTCTCTCTCTCTCTCTCTCTCTCTCTCTCTCTCCATAATTGATCTACTCTATTCATGGCATCTCGTCCCTCCCAGGACGCTGTGCGATCCGTTCTCTACGACTCACTCCACTCTCTCTCTCTCTCTCTCTCTCTCTCTCTCTCTCTCTCTCTCTCTCTCTCTCTCCGTTATTGATCTGCTCTGTTCATGGCATCTCGTTCCTACCAGGACGCTGTGCGATCCGTTCTCTACGACTCGCTCTCTCTCTCTCTCCATTATTGATCTACTCTATTCATGGCATCTGGTTCCTACCAGGACGCCGTGCAATCCCTTCTCTACGACTCTCTCCGCTCTCTCTCCATTATTGATCTGCTCTATTCATGGCATCTCGTCCCTCCCAGGACGCTGTGCGATCCGTTCTCTACGACTCACTCCGCTCTCTCTCCATTATTGATCTACTCTACTCATGGCATCTCGTCCCTCTCAGGACGCTGTGCGATCCGTTCTCTACGACTCACTCCGCTCTCTCTCCATTATTGATCTACTCTACTCATGGCATCTCGTCCCTCCCAGGACGCTGTGCGATCCGTTCTCTACGACTCACTCCGCTCTCTCTCCATTATTGATCTACTCTATTCATGGCATCTCGTTCCTACCAGGACGCCGTACGATCCCTTCTCTACGACTCTCTCCGCTCGTTTGCCCGTCTGATCGTGGACTCCTGTCTGGCCACGAATAACGTGAGACCCAACCTCCGTTGGGGAGACAGTCTCATCAACAGTCCGTTTCCGTAAGGATATAGACGTAGGCTTACCGTAGTTCACCCGTTAACAGACACCGTGTTTAAAATGGGTCCTCCTATATCTGAACCGGAGATAGAGATGGGAGCAGACGAAAAGTAGGATTATAGGGACTTACAAAAGAAAAAAGAAGAAAGAAAGAGAGCGAGAAAGAGATAGATAGATAGATAAGATAGATAGATAGATAGATAGATAGATAGATAGATAGATAAATAGAGAGAGAGAGAGAGAGAGAGAGAGAGAGAGAGAGAGAGAGAGAGAGAGAGAGAGAGAGAGAGAGAGAGAGAGAGATGGGAGAAAAACAGAAAAAAAAGAGGAGGTAAATGTCAAGATATCATTTTACACATTTAAAGAAACTTTAGAAAGCAGCAAGCTGGAGAAAATGTGTACTCCCTGACTTTCTTCTCGGGTTAGACCTGGCAAGAGCCCAATCTTCACCCTGGACCTGTTGCTGGACGAGAAGGGCGCCCACTTCAACTGCGACACGGATACTCTGGACGCCGCTCTGGTCGGCTTGTTTAACGGTGCTGTGAACGGAACGTGGAGTATCTATCAGCTTGAGAGGGTCGGTACTGGCTACACAGTGTTTACCTCCACTACAGGGTTTACTCAAGCACTCCTCTATTGGTCAAGTTATGGATAAGAGTCGATGCACAAGTGTCTTGAAACTTAAAAACAAAAACGGCAGCTGCAAATTCGGTGTATATTAATCTTTACTTATATGGGTATAAAAAACAAGCTTTGACGAAAGATTAAATGGAATCATGAATTCTAAAACCGCTAGGATTAAAAAGTCTTTAGATGAGAATATTCTTCAACAGTTTCCTTACCATGCTTTTTTTTAACTAATACATGTTTATGGAGGTCAGGGTGGAGTGATACTAAAACCGCGACTTAAAGATGTTTCCGTTACTTGTTACATGCATGGCTCATCCCTAGAGTCGCTGCTCTTTTGCTCGTGAACAGTGGAGCTGCATGGATCAGACGTTAGAATTTATATCTCAAATATCACTGAATTGATTCTAAAGAGTTGATACATTTTGTTTTCTGCAAATAATATAAATTTGGCAGAGAATCCAATCTAGTTTGATACTGGAAATAGAAGACTGGGTTCCACTGGGAGAGAATCCAATCTAGTTTTGTGCAGGAAATAAAAGGCTGGGTTCCACTGGGAGAGAATCCAATCTAGTTTGGTGCAGGAAATAGAAGACTAGGTTCCACTGGGAGAGAATCCATTCTAGTTTGGTGCAGGAAATAAAAGGCTAGGTTCCACTGATAGAGAATCCAATCTAGCTTTATACAGGAAATAGAAGACTAGGTTCCACTGGGAGAGAATCCAAACTATTTTGATGCAGGAAATAGAAGATTGGGTTCCAGTGGGAGAGAATCGAAGCTGGTTTAATATAGGGAAGAGAAGACTGACAGTTTACGTCACAAAATCGGTTATATCGTTGCGGGAGACATTTAATGCGTATCTATGTAAATGTGTTGTCCGTACCACTCTCTAGTTTATCATGCAAGACATTTCCTGGTCCGAGTCGCCATTCCTGGAAGCGGTAGACCGAGAAGAGAGCGTAGTGCGCGAGCTGCGGGAGACGATGCGGGACGCGGTGAACACCTCCCTGATACCGCTCAAGGCATACGCCAAGAAGTATGAGCAGTTCCTTCCCGTCGTGCATTTGGATATACGAGAGTACATCAAGTGAGTCATCGAAACAAGAGGAGCGATTGTGTTTTATCATTTTGGACTGAAACTAGAGCGCAGTTCTATTTTAAAGCGAATGACCGAAACAAGAGTAGTGGTTCTGTTTACCGCTAAAACCGAATTAATAGCAGGGCATCTATATTTCGTAAAGACCGAAACTAAAGTTACGCTTATACTTTAGCATCAAAGACCGAAACTAAAGAAGCACTTCTACTTTAACATCAAAGACCAAAACTAAAGTAGCGCTTCTACTTTAGCATCAAAGACCGAAACAAAAGCAGCTGTTCTATTTTACCATTCAAGATCGAATCCATAGCAGTGTTTGTATTTGACGGCTTAAAACTAAATAAGAGCTGCAGTATTATTTGTTACTTAAGACCGAAAGACTTTAGAGCCAAACTAGAGTAGTGGTTCTATCTCAATTCAGCGACTTGGAGAACAAAGGTCTTACACCTAAGGAGCTTGAACATGAGGTGGTCCAGCACCTCAAGGATCGCGTGGTGACCCTCAACAAGATCCCATACAGCATCGTGATCGGCCCGTACCAGATCAATACGGAGGGCGTGCGAGACCATCTGGCTGCCAAGCGGCGGGAGCTGGCCAACGCTATCCTGGGTATCATCGTGAAGAACCTCAGGAAGAAAGTGGAGACGGTGAGTTGGGACAGCTTGATCAGAGTGAAAGGTAAGACAGTGAAGAGAATCTTTCTGGGGATCATCATGAAGAACCTCAGGAAGAAAGTGGAGGCGGTGAGTTGGGACAGCTTGATCAGAGTGAAAGGTAAGACAGTGAAGAGAATCTTTCTGGGGATCATCATGAAGAACCTCAGGAAGAGGGTGGAGGCGATGAGTTGGGACAGCTTGATCAGAGTGAAAGGTAAGACAGTGAAGAGAATCTTTCTGGGGATCATCATGAAGAACCTCAGGAAGAAAGTGGAGGCAGTGAGTTGGGACAGCTTGACCGGAGTGAAAGGTAAGACAGTGAAGAGAATCTTTCTGGGGATCATCATGAAGAACCTCAGGAAGAAAGCGGAGGCGGTGAGTTGGGACAGCTTGATCAGAGTGAAAGTTAAGACAGTGAAGAGAATCTTTCCGGGGATCATCGTGAAGAACCTCAGGAAGAAAGTGGAGACGGTGAGTCGGGTCAGCTTGGCCGGGGTTTAACGGTAAGACAGTAAGAGAGGATCAACCTGGGCCCAGCTGCTTCCACAAATTTGGATCTTTTTTTTTGCGGCAATGTCCACGTATCTATAGCTTCATTCACTTATCTTTCTCTATACTTTTATGCTTTTACGTTTTTCTCCAAATCTGTTTATTTCCTCTTGTCCTTTCTTTCTCCTTAATTTTCTACTTTTTTATTCACTTTTTAATCTTGTTTTTACCTTTTTAACTCTCTTCCATGCTCTCTGTTTGCCTCTGTCTCTCCATCTCTCTTTCCTTGACGTTTCTATATTCCAGCATTTTTACTCCTGATTTTTTGTTATTCCTCTTTAATTGACTTCTCTTTGTCTCTCGCTCTCTCTCCAAACATCTTTTCCTCATCAGGTCCTGCGAGAATTCAAAGAGATAGTGAATCGTTTGGCCGACGTGCCATCTTGTATCGAGGACCTGTTTCAGTTTCGCGAGTGGATCACAGACGTTCCAAACATGCTGGACTCACTCAAGGTGAGCACACATCGAATTGATGTCTTCTATAGCATGCTGGACTCTAATTCACAAAATGGCGGACTCAGAATGAATGTCTAAATTTCGCACGTTTGATCCTGAAGATAGATTTTTCTTGTCCATCTCAGAGCCAGAAAGTGTGAGTTATCCAGTTTGTGTTCAGGTGGAGTATCCACCCCTATCTGCTCTATTGTTTATTTTCAAGTTAAGCATCCAGTATTATCTCTACTGTTTGTATTCAGGTAAGGTAATCAGCTCGGGTTAATGTTTAGGTGGACTATTCAACCCTGTATTTTCTATCAGAAGTGATGGTGAAAGAATCGAGAAAAAATTGATTCAAACAAAGATGAATTATATTCGCTTCATGACGAGGTAGACATGTGGATGCAGTGAGCCTAGAGTAAATGTCCTTTACAATTGCGTAGCTTAAGATCTTTAGGAGACTAGCAGTTTCTTGTTTAATTTTGAAATAGAAACCTATCTGATGGACTCTGCGATCCTAGCTTTGTTACTTCCCATCTGCAGGAAACGTCGAGCGTTATTCTCGGAGAGTACGAGATCTTAGACGAGAACAATTACTGTCTGTCTGACGACGACTTTACCACCAAGTAAGGGTAACAATTCTACGGGTAAACTCGAAACATTTACTTCCGAGCCTCAAATGTTGAAAAATTAATAAGCTATGATGCCTTCTATCATAAAAAAACTCCAAAATGAACGTGACTGTAAAGGATTTCAAATTGGAAGTCCTACTAGATATTAATTTATGCTCACAGGTAGATATTGCACATTTCGGATCGTTATCTTGCATATAACAGAACAGCGATGTTCTGAAATTGTTTTAGACTGAACAAGTCAGAGCTTTACATCCTTTGGTCTAACCAGCAGGATTTACAACAGCGGCCATATCACCAGTCACAAACTTGGCTTGGACTAAGCCGCGTTATTTATGATCCCTAAAATAAATTGTCTATAAAGGAAAGGACCTTAGATGATGACCAATTCAAAGATATACCATTGAATGGATTTGTTATATACGGACACACCCACTAAACAACCGAGCGATCATTTACAACCCAGTCAATAGAACATGCAGTCAATTGATCCAACAATCCACTGATCCATCACCCTACATGTACTTGAAGCAATCCAGTAAAGTAATAGTTTTGCAATGGGTTCTTTTTCTTAAAAGTTGGCCAAAAAAAAATAAAAAAAAAAATAAAAAAGGAAATAAGGAAATATTCTTCATGATTGTGTCGTTATCGAAATTCTTTTTATGTCCCCGTTGATAACTTTTTACGTTCCTTTCTGTATCTAATTGTGTAAGGAATTGTACTCACGCCTCTCCCTGCCTTCTTCCCAATCTGATCTACTGTATGTCTTCCACCTGTCCCTCCTTCTCTCTCTCTCTCTCTCTCTCTCTCTCTCTCTCTCTCTCTCTCTCTCTCCCCCCCCCCCCCTTTTTCCCCGTCCCTTTGCTCTACTTTCTGCTCCGTTCTGCCGAATGTCGCCTTATCTCTCTCTCTCTCTCCCCCCCCCCCCCCCCTTTTTTTCCCCGTCCCTTTGCCCTACTTTCTGCTCCGTTCTGCCGAATGTCGCCTTATCTCTCCCCCCCCCCCCTTCCCCTCTTCCCCCTCTGTATCAGAGTGACAATGGTGTCCTGGCCTCTGAGGATCGAGCAGATGTGTGAGAAGAAGCTTGAATTCCTGTTGGAAGACGAGGATCGTTACCTGAGGCAACTCGAGTCGGACGTCATCACACTCTCAGAGAGACTAGACAACAA